>JAJOOR010020404.1:0-22429 GCA_036250505.1 Solanum acaule | reverse complement strand
AAAAGAATTACTGGCGACATGAAATGTTGCCACAATACACGGCGTTTTAGTGGCAACTACATCGCCACAAATAATCTTTTAGTAGCAACAGCTTATCAGTCGCCACTATAACTAATTTCATTAAAAAGTTTAGTGCATATTTGTGGCGACCTAAACATAGACGCCACTGACTATATAATTTTCAGTAGCAATTTTAAGGCTCGCCCCTAAAGCTAGCGCCTTTTGTGGCAACCTTTACAAGTCGCTACAAAAGCTCCAACTTTTGCCGCAACTCTACGTGTCGCCACTAAAAGTCGTCACAATAAACCATATTTCTTGTAGTGTTATTTGTACCTCTAATCCTTTATGTAATTACTTGTTAGGTGAATCATTAAGTATATGCTACTTATTTAACAAAGAATTCATCTAAATGCTACATATTTCGTGTTACACGAGGTGTAGACGCATATGTACTCTCCTCAACATAAATTTTGTTGCATAGATGTTCTTCATAAAAGCTTAAAGAAATAATTGTCGTAATTATTTTATTCTCACAGTTGATTACAGATAATGATATGTCTTCATCTTATGTATATGAGTTGTTAATTATGATCAATGCTCTTAATTATTTGAAAGAGATTCATTTAGGAAGAGTTGGAAAAAAAATCATACATATATATAATCCTCATACCATATCGTTCTTGATAACTTGAATTGATAAGTGCTCGTAGTTCCTAATTGTAAAGGAAAGTTAAGTTGTTAAGTATTAGTTGTCTCGTATTATTATAAGGACCATGTATATTGTATGTGTTCAGTTTCTACTTGAAGACAAATAGTAATAGTTCACTCTGTAAAAAAATTATATAGGCTTCATGTTGTGTATTTGATGTATGTTTATTATTTCTTCTTATAATGTGTGGAGGAGTACAAAGCTTCAAGATCTACTAGTGGTGTCTTATGACCTTTAACAATATTTTGATTTCTTTTTTTAAGAACTTGTATTGTAAATGTTATGCGTGGACCATCTTAAAAGAATATATTTGTTGTATTTTGAACACCTTAAGAGTCCTTATCATAATATGATAGTATTATTTGTGTAATTATTCTACTCGAAGAATTTTTCAGAGCCAAGTGGGGAAAATTATTGTTGGTTTTTTAATAAAGAAATAAAGAAAATAACAAAGAAAAACTTTGAGAGAAAAAATATTGCAGTATTATCAAAGAGAATTATTTTATTAATAATTCAGAGACTTGCATTTATAGATATAATTCCTAACTAAAAATAGAAAAATAAGATACTAACTTATCAGCTTAATTCAAATAACAAATAAAAAGAACTTACTCCTAAATATAAGTCAAATAGGACTCTAATAACATAATTTAAAAATCCTAAAAATAGCTAACTGTTTTATTTCTGCAATATCCTGAGACATATTCGCAACACTCCTTCTTGGATCAGGAATTGTAGATTGTAGTCTCATCTGAAATTGACCTTGTGAACAAATCTACTAATTCATCATTTGCTTGCAAGGACTGTGTGCATCTTCTATTGGATTAAATGAGAAGCTCTTACCTCTCATTTCAACTTGTAAAATCTCTTGCTTAGTAGAATTAAAAATTCGACAATATTTGTCTCCAAATAATAATTTAAATCCTTTTTCTATTAACTGACCAATACTAAACAAACTTTTATCAATATCAGGCACATAAAGAACCTCTGAAATTAAATTTTGTACTTAAATTTGTTAAAGATTTCTTTCATATGTCATGTGGTTTGTACAACCACTATCAATCATCCAAAAATCAGATTTTTTGGTTGAAAAACAAGTTGCCACAAATAAGTGGTCTTCTTTTTCTTCTTCAGTAGTGACTTGGGCAACTGTTTCATCTTTTTGAAATTTGCTTTTGCAAATCACAGCTTCATGATCAAGTTGTTTGTAGTTCTTGCACTGTGCATCTGTTTTTTTCCAACATTTATATGGAGGATGCCCATTTTTTCCACAGTGCTGGCAAGGTGGGTAATTTTTCAAAAATTTACCCTTGCTTTGAGTTTTGTGGCTGGCTACTAATGCTCCTTCAACCATGCCATCTTGCCTCATAAGTGTCCTTTGTTCCTGAGCCTGCAAAGAATTTAACAATTTTGCCAAGGTAATTTTGGACAGATCTTGTGTGTTTTCCAAGGTAGTTATACATGCTTCATATCTTTCAGGCACTGTAACAAGAACTTTTTCAACAATTTTTGTATCTTTAAATTCAGTGCCTAGTAATCTTACCTTGTTGACAATACCAAGCAATCTATTAGAGTATTCCTTGACTGTTTCTGACTCTTTCATTCTCTGCAATTCGAATTTCCTCATTAAATTTAATTCCTTCATTCCTCGTATTCTTTCATCTCCAGCATATTCTTTCTTCAGATAATTCCAAATATCTTTTGGTGATGTGAGAATCATGATTTTCGTGAAAACATTTGTCGAAACAGCAGCAAACAAAGTTGCTTTTGCCTTCGACTTAATGGTTTTCTTTTCCTTGTGACTCTTGATCTGGGCCACGGTGGGATTATTTGGTAGTGGATTAATTTCATAATCCTCTTCCACGGCTTCCCAAAGATCAAGAGCCTCCAAGTAAGTTTCCATTCTGACAGCCCATAGTTGATAATTCTCACCATCAAAAATAGGAGGAGCCATTCGTGAAAAACTATTTTCAGAATCCATTTTTCTACTCACAGGTCCCTCAAGAAGAAGGCTCTAGATACCAATTGTTGGTTTTTTGATAAAGAAATAAAGAAAATAACAGAGAAAGACTTTGAGAGAAAAAATATTGCAGTATTTTATCAAAGGAAATTATTTTATTAATAATTCAGAGACTTGCATTTATAGATATAATTCCTAACTAAAAATAGAAAAATAAGATACTAACTTATCAGCTTAATTCAAATAACAAATAAAAAGAACTAACTCTTAAATATAAGTCAAATAGGACTCTAATAACATAATTTAAAAATCCTAAAAATAGCTAACTGTTTTATTTCTGCAATATCCTGAGACATATTCTCAACAATTATTTAAGCTAAGCTAATATACGTAGAAAAGATTAATTGTGATCTCTTGTAGGAGAAACTAATCATGTATATTCAAATGTCATTTTACTTATTGGTCTATCAAAATATTCCTTTCTGATCCATAGAGGCTTATTCGTCATACTGTTAGGAATTTATTTGTAAGTTATAAAAATTAATAAATTGCGAACCCACAATGATTTATTTACTTGTTGAGCGAGAGTTATCCTATACATAATACATGACACGAACTAGTATTTATATCTTATATGCCTCGTAAGATAAGAACCTATATTATTACGTGATTCATGAGTTATTGCTTAAAGGTTACTTATTTTAAAGTAGATTCGATCACATAATGGTATATATATGCCCTATAGATCATATGCCCACATTTCATAGGCTATTTGTCTGCATATAATAAATCATATAAATTATTTGCTTATAAAACACTCACATAGATTATTTTACATGTTCTATCTATATATAGACTTCATAAAGGTATCAATATAATGCATGTGTAATGTTATTCACCAGATAATTATTTCTATATTATTTGCATTCTAGATTATTTTCTTACTGAATATGCGTGGTATGAACCATTGCTAAAACGTTCTATGTTTCATAAAAAATATATTTTTATGTTATAAACTTCAAAAATCTTAGCACATGTGTTATATGATTTAAGATTTATTTGGCCATATGTGAATTTTCTCACAAAATAATTAGTTATATGTATATGGCTACATATCAAAAGTCGATTTTTCCTATAATACTAAAAGTATCATGATCTATTTGTTCTTATGTTATAAGTATAATAGATAATCTAATGTTTGACGTAACAAATATCACTATCCATAGACTATATAAAAAAAAACTTACTTAACAATGTGTTACATGATTCCTACCATGTTGTTAAAGTGATATCTATTTATTTAAAAACAAAATAGTAAATCTATTTGTGCATATGTTAAATGTTTAGGTTCTAGACAAAATATAGATTTATAACTTTGTCGGTTTAAAATGTTGTCGGACGCATGCTCATATGTCAAATTTAAGTTATTCGTACATTATAATATTTTAAAGTCCGAGAGCTTATGTTTTTAGCAGTTTCACATCTCCCTTAATTACAAGTTTGCCCGAAGTTTCAAATTAATTTTATTTATGAGAATTCTCTAGTGCACGTATTGTCATATAGACCACAATTTATTTACGCAAAAATAACATGTCTTCCTAGCTAAATTCTTCACATGTCAGACTCCTCGAAGGCCCACATATGCATGGGTTAAAGCCTTTCATTAATAACTAATTTGTTCACATGATTGCACACCCTTCATGTTCATTTGTATTTATACTAGAAATTCTAGGTGACGTGCTTGTTCATATTGCATACCATTTTAGCACACCTACACGAGTAAATAAGTACAACTCAGTTTCCCTATTGAGTTGCACTATACATTATGCTCTAGTTGATGAGATTTCCATTGAGCATTTTCTTGTTGATATGCTAAATACCTCCATGTGAGGCGTATGAGTTGAGTTTGGCTGATTTTAGGATGGTCCACTATAAGAAGGAAACGTTTCGAACACATTGAAAGGAGTCTTAGCTTTAGCCTTGGAAGTGTTAAATTTCATTTGCGGGCGAATGTTTCTAAGGGGGGAAATGTAACACCTAACTTATTACAAGCCCAAATTTGAGAATTTTATTGTAATGCTACTCGTGTTTGGAAATGTTAATTTTAAATTAATGTTTGTAAAAGTATATTTTTAGTCTTTTTTCAAAAATGTCTTAGATATTTATGGGGAAAAAAATCTTAATTACTATATATTTGTCTATATTATTTATAAGAGTTTATAGTTTATTTATATTTTAATGGAGATTGTGAAACCAGTTATATTAAAGAATTATTATTTTATGAGGTATGATTTATATAAAATAATTTTCTATTAATTAAAATATATGTAAAAAGAGATATGTATTTTACCACGAACTTATGCAATACCTAATACTTATATAAGGGGATAAAAAAAAACTAATTAAGTTGGCACCACCACTTCCACGTGGAAGTGGTGGAATAGTGTAGCACATATATGTGTCATCCTTTAAGATAGTGGTTAATTGAAGGCTATTCTTATTTTATATAAATATAATCCCACATATACAATTTTTGGCATTTTCCTTTCATTTTTAGTTGCACCTCTGGAAAATAATATCATATATACAATAACATGTAGCCTTTATGTGCAAATAGATAAGTTCCATCAAATTTACATCAAGTTTTTTTTAGACCTAATATAGGAGTTATCCATTAAGGAAGTACGGTGTGTGCTATACATATATACATAAAGTTTCATACATGAGTTTTAAATAATTTTCTCCATTTCTTTTTCCTTAACAAGGGAAAGTCCAAGTGTGCTGCTAGCTAAAAGGATGATGTAGTTGTTGAAGTGGCTATTTAAAGAGAGGAAAATGTTTTACAACGATTCTTCAGAAATAAAATTATGTACTCGTGTTGAAGAAGTTTTTGGTAGGAAAAATATTTCAACTATTTATTCAATCACCGAAGGGAAATTGATAATCTATAGCATGCTATTCAAGCCTATATTCAAGGTATGTTAAGGCAAAATTCTCTTTTTCATATCGTACGAAATCTAAAAATTTATAGATCATCGAATGAGTTATTGCTATAACTATTCTATTCCTAGAAAGATCCTATGTGAAGGGCATTGGGAAGTCAATTGATGTTATGATTTGATTCTATCGTATTGTTCTTATACTTGTATCATTGTGTAGTGTGTTGCTGGTAAAGTTATCCTCCGTCAATTTTCTTATTTCTTATGTCTATTCGCGAGCTATTTTCAATTGGGAGTCATTCGTATAAATCAAGTTAAGCAGGTTAGTCTCCTTTTAAGTTTCTAGATGAATGATTTTCTAACTTGAAGTCGAGTCAAGAGCTTCAAATCCATTACGAGTCTGTAGACCTAAATGGTTGTACGGAAGTTAAATGAATTCATGAAAACATCCTTTAAACATCTTGAGTTCTTGTTGAATATCCTCAGGTTTAAGTTACCTTTCTGAAATCTAGTTAGGCACTTAGGTCTATTCTAAAAGTATATGAGGTTCTATGAGGCATTTACATGTTATATGAAAGTGAAGATAGAATTATGAGAACATGAGTTCCAACGGGCCAAGGTTGGCAACATGAGTATAGTAACATAAATGCATTACGCATCCATGACATGACATGCTATGCATTCTACTCTCGAGTTATAATTGGGAGGTATGAGGCCTATTGCCTATAGTTATTTGTATGAGACATAGATGGCCACAAGTTGGCAAATATGATGCAGGTTTGCAACCGAAAAGCACCACCATTGCTGGCATTTGGCCATGCATTTACATATATATATATATGTGTGTGTGTACTCATGACATACGATTAAACGAGCATATCATGCATATTTGATTACTAGGAGGTCAGATGTCAACCATGGAGGCTATCAGAGTTTCAGTTTCAGGTGGTATCTCTATTACCCTTTCTATCATAGCTATTTATGACAGCATTTTCTGCCTTACATAACAGTACATCTTCATTCGTACTGACGTCCCATTGTCTGGGGATGCTTCTTGTCGTGCTACAGATTTGGACAGATGTCTTTATCGGCCTTTGCCATATGGGTGTTGTCTCAGCTGAGGATTGGTAAGCTACATTCTTTTTGGAGCTGTTGTTTGTTTATAGATTTTACATACTTGAGTTTTGTATATAGTTGTTGGCGTCGTTGGGGACTTATCCCAACCAGTTGAGTTGTAGTATTCGTAGAGACTTGTGGACATTTTTGGTTGGGTCTTCTCAGCTTTCATTTATAGCCTTATCGGTTTATTGTATTCATGGTCTCATATGTTGCCTCGTCGGCATGCTAGTTCTTTATCAGTAAGATGGCCTTGCCAGCCTACTTTATGTCTTTCATATTGTGTGACCTTGCTGATCTAATTATCTTGTTTCAGCCGGTTATTGTGGCCGCCTTGTCGGCCCTCACTGTTTCATTTCCTTTATGTGTTGGTTCGCTCGATCAAGTGAGGCACTGGGTTTCTATTGCGCCTCATCCATTTTGGGGCGTGACATTAACACCCGAAGGGATCTAGTCTAAACAGGTACAAGAGCTACTAAGAGTACAAACATGACATAATAAATAAAAGACACAACTTCCACCATACGTAAGAAAAAGTAGAAGCTGTTGGAGAATTCATCGTCTTCATCTAATGAAACATCACCAAACTGCATCCAGACTATGCGAAAAAGGCATAGCAAGAGTAGTATCAGTACAAAACCACACCTAATGGTAGGCATTGTCAGTCAACCCGACGCTCGCCGCATAACCTAAGAAAACAACTAGCAAGAATATGCAATAAGCCACTCGCTTCTCCACCATTACCCTCTCTGGAATACCTCAGAATTACACTAGCACCCTTACTACTAACTACCTTCTCAGTCAACGTACTTACTAGGTTCTTGATCTTAACCTAACCATCCTAATGCATAGAAGAGTCCATGAATACAACTACAAGCATTCCGACTAACCACCCACGACAACCCTTACTTTCTTTTCTATATTAACCAACCCTTGCCACATGGTACATTACATCAAGCTTTCTAATTACCAACCACGAATCCCTTCCTCCAAGGTGAAATCCACCTAAGTATTTACATCACGTACACTACCCCTACTTCTCGCCCTTGCAACACACGGACAACCCTTGCTCTCAATTATTACGACCCTTAAATCCTTGGCCTTCCCGATTTATTCAACAACGAGATACGTAACAAGTTTACTCAACATAGAAGGACAATTAGATATAAGTCCTCATAAGCATATAACAACTCCGAGGAAAAACAATATCAATTATCCTTATGAACTACGTTCAATTTCACAATCCTCAAGATATACAATTATGTTAAGTCATTGGTCATCTTATGGGACCCAAACCCAAACGGTTAGCATATCGAAACATGGTACCCGATCTAATGTTTATGCCAGAACGTGGTAACCGATCCCATATTTATGCTGAAACGTGGCAACCGATCCAAGTTAGTGTGTCGGAATGCAACACCTGATCCATTCAACAAGCAACAATCACAATCACAATCACAAGTATATTCTCATAATCATACAATCAAATCTTGATTCTTGGCATACATCATTCAATTATTCTCACATACGATTAGTGTGATCCATAACTCAGCCTTTGCATACATAAACGCATAATAACAACATAATACTGACATACATCACACAATTATGAATTCACAACCATCACAATGAAGTATTAATCGACAAATATCACTTAACAATAACTCGACCATACTTAGCCCTAGTTCATCATCTAAGGCTTCTTCCTATGATTAAATCATCTTTTGTTCGGTGCACGAAGGCCTACGCATAAATCCTACCATTGATTTTTATTATACTACGCAGCGAGCACAGATATATAATTACTCAGTTAATAAAACCTAGCCTACCAGAGCGCCAAGCAGCTACATGGGGTTTTGGCTTCGATTCTTGTTTTCGAACTTTGTGACGGTGATCTTGATCGAAAATCTGCAATCCATCGATCTCCTTACGCTAGAGAACTCCTTCTCCTTCCTTCCCAAGCTTAAAGCAGTTTTTTGGGGTTTCTAGGGTGGTTTACGTCTAAATTAGGTATTTTAGAAAGAATGAGAAAAGAAGATTTCACGTTATTTACATTTAGTATCGCCTATCCCGCTCTGGCTCCAGATTACCCTGCCGTGGCGTCGTCGCCTTAGCGGCATCTGGCCTGCCCTGGCAGGACAGTGGCCTAGAAATTTCCCAAAGTTTTGTTTTTCCTAAATAACGACGGTTCAGGTCATTACAATAGATACCAATTTACCCCTCGTTCATCCCCGAACGACTAGTGCACGGATCATCACACGCCCTATTTTGGGTTACTTCTAAACTAAAGAGTTGGTCCACCGCAGAAACCACGACGGATAGTGACTCTTCCAAATCGAAACACAAAAGATGCTATACTCAAGGGGTTGGTTAGGAGTTTTTAAGGCAACACACGAAGAAACAAACACGTTCCAACTTACATAGCTTGATCCCGCCAGGGCGGCAACAATTCTGCTGAGGCGGGGCCGCTCTGGCGAGGATACTCCCGCTAGAGCGAGAGATCGAGATACAGTACATAGGGTGAAAAGATCATTTTTTCCCATTCCTTACTAAACTTTCCCAAAAATCTCAAAAACACTCTCAATCACTTCGGTCCGACGTCACTTCTAAGGTAATGTTCTTGCTCCCTATTATCTTTACTTCAATACTTAATTAACAACGATTGCATGAGGATAATTGATTGATTAGGAATGCCTTAGGGTAGTTATTTAAAATTGTGAAAATAGGTTGTTTGATTTGCTAGGAAAACTTAGCATGGATACTTCCCTTACATCCCCGACGTCTCTACAATGTCCTGAGCATAAGGATTTCGTAAAAATACGGTTGAATCGGTACCAAAATGGGTGGGGGAAGTTCAAAGGTCTCTTGGTGTAAAACTCAATTTTGGACATCATTTAGGGTTATTTTGCGAAGAATAACTGCATATTCAGGTTCTAGGGTAGTTAATATACTCTAATCTGCTGAAATTCTGTCAAAAACAAGGATTTTGGGACAAAGAGGTGCCATGATTGCGCCTGGTGTTTGTCCCAGATGAAGGCCGCTCTGGCGACCTTCATCTCGTTGTGACTGCTGTGGCGGGATACGGGGAAACAGTGGCTTGGTCCCCTTAACTCAGAAATTTCCCTCTTCCCCTTCTAACATTAAACTGTCTATTTCTATCGCATTCTAACGTAAATCTTTCATAACTTGCAGGCTTAACTAATGACAGGTCTAAAAGAAGAAAATTTTCCCTTTGTCCGATTTCCCGACACTTCTAGTCGAGA
The DNA here is from genome assembly GCA_036250505.1 of Solanum acaule. Lineage (NCBI taxonomy): Eukaryota > Viridiplantae > Streptophyta > Magnoliopsida > Solanales > Solanaceae > Solanum > Solanum acaule. The sequence continues at coordinate 12,442 of JAJOOR010020404.1, read as the reverse complement.
GATATTTCATGACTTTCGAAACAACAAGTTTTGCGGTGAGACGGGCTTTATCTTACTCAGGCTAGAGGAGAAAGAGCCTGCCTTCTATGCTTGCTTGATGAAGTTCGGGTGGGCTCCACAGACCAAGGCTCCCCCTGCCGCATGTGCCGACTTGGTGAGGGAGTTCAATGCTATCCTGCCCACCATCCACTGGGACGACCCTCACCCCATCATCCGCATCCAAGGAGTTGACATCCCTTTGAACACCATTGCCATAAATGAGGTACTAGAGTTGCCCGAGGCCTCGAACGCTGAGTACGAGGGTAAGCTGAGGTAGATGGATTTGGGCTGGCTGAGGGACACACTGGTGGAGCCTGCACACCGGGATATAATTTATTGGTCTACTGCTAAGGGTATTACTAGTGCGGACTGATCACCGGATGCTAAGAGGTGGCTTCACTTGGTCACTAGGAGGATTCACCCATCGGGCAACCGCACAAACGTGACATTTCCTCGGGCCTTGCTGGTGGCGTGTGTGGTGCAGGGCATTGAGCTGAATGTGGGGGTGCAGATTATTTCCGAGTGGAAGATGTTCTACCAGGGTAACAAGAAGGCTTTCTTCCTACTAGGACTTATCACTGCGCTGTGCAAACAGGCGGGGGTTCCCCTCCTAGATACTGATGAGGTACTTCATATGACCCCCACCTCCCTTCACCCTTTTTTGGTTAGACAAGGCTCTACTTCTCAGAGGAAAATGAGGAGGACGGACAGGGCCACCAGCAGTCAGGCGGCTGCGGAGTCGGACGACGAAGGAGGCAACAGTACTCGTCCCACCCGGTCCCAGCCCCCACTCTCAGGTGCACAGGTAGAGGAGGACTTGGCAGCTGTCCGGAGGAGATTGGGGAGCCCCATTGCTGACACCACTCTGATTCCCCCCAACACCACCCTAGAGCTTGAGATGCTCCGTCGCGAGCTGCGCCAAGAGAGAATGAAGGGTCTGGAGAGGAACCGTCTGCTGGTCCAAATATGGAAGGCGGTGAAGATCATGTTCACTTTCGTCGCCCCCAAATAGGATATTCCCATAGTCGATAAGGGAGATTTCCGACAATTCTCTTGCCTGGATGAGGCCATGCATAAGCCTAGTTCCCCCTGAGGATCTAGACTCTGACGATGACACCTCCTAGTCCCAGGGTTCTTGACTTGTTTTCTCGCCCTTCTTGGGCTTGTAATTTAGAACAAAACATTATTTTTATCTTTTCGCCTTTCCTTATGTTTTTGTAGCACGTGGATGCTGGTTTTTCAGCTGTTTTTCATAGTACATAATCAATTTCTAAGTTTTATAATCTATTCTCGATTTGCTTAACACTAATGAATTGCAGGGGTTAGCCGGAATACCATTTGGGGTTTATTCAGGTAACTTTGGAAAATAGAGGAGGCAGGCTGAGGTCCTGCCTCGCCCCGTCCCCCTCTGGCAGTCTCGCCCTGGCGGGAATAATCCCGCCCCAGTGGCTCAGACAGAACTATAACCCAGACCAAAAATTTTCTGGGGTTCTTCTCTTTAATAAATTTCACAAAGGTTCCTAGCTTTACCAAGCCATTTTAGGATAATTCTCTAAGCTAGGAAAAATCATTGTCTACCCTAAGTCAATCCCACCATACACGAACCAACTAATTCTCGTTAATTCAGCACCATAATTCACACATCCCCAGGATACACCCAGACACTCACACGGTCACAAGCGCAAGACATATTTAGATCTTCCTTACGAATTACCTCGTAGCTTTATCTAACCATTGCATCAAACCTAGTTAGGATCTTTTTTTCACCACAAGTTTCACGATACCCAAGCATTTACAACTGGCATAATTCATCAACTAGGCCAACATGATGCTTAATTCAAAGTTCAGACACCCTTTATTGCGCACCTAATCACATCATCACATTCAAGCAATTACGATTTCACATTCGCAGTTAATTCAGACAACAAGAAGCACATATTCATAATTTTCAAGATACAATTCACAGATAAGTCCAAATTATTAGTTAATTCGCTCCATGGATGACCATTCCTGATCATCCATGCTATTACACAACCCCTAGGGCCAAATACCAATTGGAACCTTCTCAGTTCCAATTTGCTTTGCTTGTGGCCCCTCAGTCGTGACCATGAGTCCGGGTTCACTTTGTTGAGATACCAATTGGATTCAACTCATAACACAAGCGACACACGCACGAAAAGATAGAAAGAAGGTGGAACGACTTCCTAGAATGCTTCCTAGCTTCTTGAAGATTAGATGTGGACGTCAACACACCAATCCACAGGAGTCTAGTCCACATTTTGCTCTTGTACTGCAAGACCGATAACTGGGGCTCTGATACCCAATTGTCATGACCCAACCCACCGAGCGGTGCGGGCACCCACTCTAACACCTAAGTAAGAGAACCCTTATATCTCAATAGTTAAAACGTGCGAAAAAGTAAATAAAACGGAGACGAATGAAAAAATAGTGTTTTTATAAATGGAAACCTTCTTAAACAAATTCGGGTTAAGACTTGTTAAGTAATTAACACCCCCAGGGATCTAATCTAAACGTACACGACCTACTAAGAGTACAAACAAGACATATTAAATAAAAGACACAGCTTCCACCATGCGGAAGGAAAAGTAGAAGCTGTTGGAGAATTCATCCTCTTCATCTAATGAAACATCACCAACCTGCATCCAGACTATGCCAAAAAGGCATAGAAAGAGTAGTATCAGTACAAAACCACACGTTCTGGTAGGCATCATCAGTCAACCCGACGCCCATCGCATAACATAAGAAAACAACTAGCAAGAATATGCAATAAATCACTCGCTTCTCCACCTTTACCCTCTCTGGAATACCTCAAAATTACACTAGCACCCTTACTACTAACCACCTTATCAGTCAACCCACTTACTAGGTTCTTGATCTTAGCCTAACCATCCTAATGCATAGAAGAGTCCACAAATACAACTACAAGCATTCCGACTAACCACTTATGACATACCCTTATATGATTTTCTGTATCGTGTGCGATAGCAGACAACAAAACTCCATCGTAACGACCTCTTAAAAATGTACCATCAACAGCTAAGACTTTTCTCATATGCACAAACCTTCTAATCTAAGCTCCATACAATACAAAAAAATATTTGAAACTTCCCTTTTCATCAAGCTTGCGCGATGTATTGCTTCCTTCATTTATAGACATAAGCATATGACAATAACCTTCTAAAATTGCACATCCATGCTCCGGTGTCCCTCTTATCATAGCTTTTGCAATTTCACTGCCTTTTAAACACTTCTAGTAGCTAATCTTGCAACCCAAATCTGCTTGAAAAATAATTTGTATATTTTTTGTGGAGGGACCTTTTCCATTCAAGAAACTAGGTAGCATGTATTTTATGACGACCTTTGTTAAAGCATGTGGATGATGACTTGTAACATGTTGTGCTCCACATGAGTGAATGTTGCGGTTCAAATCTGTTACAACTTTGAAGTTTTGTTGCTCGCAACCACCAATCACAATTTTTATCTACACATCTAGCACAATACACATCTTTAGAACTCTTCACTGATTTGAGTCTTTGATCTTTCTTCACAGAAGCAAGCTTCAACAATTTAGTTAATTCTCGCTTGTTCTTGAAAATTTTACCTTTATAAAAATCTTTGCCGTCATCATCCATGTGGCTGCCTTGTGTTGGTATAAAATGTTGAGAAGCCACTACAAAAAAATATGTGTTTACCAACGGGCAAAATCTCTTGCTAACCTATGATATTCCGTCACTAAACATGATTAGCGACAGATTAGTGATGGATTGTTGACTGTTGCTATTATGCTCGTAATAATCACTTAGTGATGAAAAAATGAGGTTCGTTGTAAGTTTAACAACGTCTTAGTGACGAAAGATTTTCGTCGCCACTTGTTAGTGACGGATTGATTCGTCATTATATTTGTATAGTTTCGTTGCTAATTTCATAATTCATTTGGTCATCCTGGATAAATTTGTGACGAAATATTGGTCACTAGTCCGTCATAACATAGTCTATCTCTAGTCCGTCGCCAACATTCTTTTCATAGCAACAATCAAATAGTCGCTAAATTTGTTGCTAAAAAATTTTCTTCTAAAACTATTTGATTTATTTATTTTAAATATGCATTGCTGAAATGAATTCAATATAAATTACTAAATACTCCATACAAATCAATATTAATATAAAATAATACTCATAGACGTTTCAAAATATATGGAAAGCGAAATTCAAACCCCACATTTTTGGTTCAAAGTATCCAAAGCAATCTATAAACTGTTCTTAAATGAACCTTTAGGTTCATCAAAAATTGTTACTACGCAATTTGTAGTTTTCAAAACAACATGACAATATCAAAAATTAAAGTTGAGGGAGACTAAGAGCCTGTTTGGATGGGCTTTTAAGCTGGTCAAACTGACTTGAAAGTCAGTTTTTGACTTATTAGAGTGTTTGGCAATTATCAAAGTGACTTATTTTAAGTCAGAAATGACTTATTTTAAGCCAAAAGCTAAAAGCTAGGTGAGGGGAGTTTTTTTTTTAAAAACTTAAAAGCCCTTTTATGTTGACCAAGTATATTACCTTTTTGCCCTTAATTCTTTTATACAATTCCCAAATTGCCCATATTGAATTAACCCTAACATCTATTATTATTATTGTTGTTGTTGTTGTTGTGGTGGTGGTGGTGGTGGTGGTTGTTGAATTAACCCTAACATCTATTATTATTATTATTATTATTGTTGTTGTGGTGGTGGTGGTGGTAGTGGTGCCTTTTGTAGGTCACTCAAATATTAGACAACTACATCTACTTATTTCCACAATCATGTTTGTATTTGGAAGTACAACAAACATAATCTGTGCCAGTCACTCTAAAATATATTTTCTAAACTAAAAGTGACTTTTACAAGATAGGTATGGTACAGAGAGACCTAATATATGTCCCAGAAAAGTGCCTTTTCAGACTGATATAGTACAACCTAATTCCCTAGCAGCAGTATCAAGAAATTGAGCAGACATTCCATTTTCAAGTCGGTTATTAGCTTCACACATCAAACACTTCCCAATATCCGCTTTCCAGTCAATGATGCTTATGCTAAGGTACTGATAAGCAGGATTGTGGATGCCATTTACATCTTCTACTTCTTTCACACTTGGTTTTAATGAACCAGCATATATAATGTCACGAAGAACCGATGTACTGAGAGCACAGACATGTGCACTTGGATGAGAAACACAACGAACTATGGCAGGCATGCAAAAAAACTCATATTTTCCGTAAATCAGCAATATGCATCCAAATCAGAACCCTAACCCCTTTTTTCCTGAATATCTAAGATCTAAAAACTCCTATTTTCAGTAAATTAGCAATATGCATCTAAATTAGAACCCTAACCCTTTTTTTCCTAAAAACCTAAGTTCTTAAAACCCCTATTTTCAGTGCATCCAATCATCTGAAACTCCTATTTTAAGAAAACCCCAACCCCTAATTTCAGTACACCCAAACTTCTAAAACCCTAATTTCAAAAGACCCCAACCTCACTTCGAGCTTAATGAAGTGAAAGAGTTGAGAGTTAAAAACTCACAAACCATTTCAAATACTACGCAAAAATCGTTGAATAGTTGATTTTGTTCTTGTTCTATGCAATAAAATAACATTCCTCAAAGAAAAATAGAATACCAAACAAACAAAAATTGATTTCGTAACTAATTCATCAAACTAAGAGTACTTACTTCTTAGAAAATATTGACGATTTCTCCAAAAATTTGAAGGTTGAGCTGCTGAAGATAAAGAGAAAAAATGAGTTCAATATAAATCCCAATCTATAGATAGAAAGAGGTGATATGAATGAGCATGGAAGAAGAAGAAGAGGGCTTACTTGGTCCTTTATCGCAGATGCAAGAAGAAGAGGAGAGCTCAGTTCTCATATGAGAGATTCATTGAAGAAGAAGAGAGCTTAGTTCTAGAGACAAAAAACGATACAAATGAATTTAAGCCCTAGAATAAATTGCACATAAAAATACATTAGCAACGGATTTAGCAATGGATTATAATACGAGAGGGAATTGCTCGGATAGTAAGCACCCCTCACTTCCAATCCGAAGGTTGCGAGTTCGAGTCACCAAGGGAGCAAAAAGGGTGGGGAGCTCCTAGGGAGGGTAAAAAAAAAAAAAGAGCAACGGATAATAAAATTCGTCGCTACCAAATAAATATATTTATCCAGAATAAATTTTAATGATGGATTATTCTGTCACTATATAGTATAAAATTTATAAAAAAATATTTAAAAGTTTAGCGACATCATTTTCGTCACTAATTATGTTGTGAAATATTAATTGAATTTGTGACACCTATTTTGTTGCTAAATTCGTAGGAAAATTAGAGCGCCAAAATTTCGCGCTAATATTTAGCGACGTAATAAATATTTTGTCACCAATACGTCGCTATGTCATAACTCAAAAAATTATTTGTTATTCTTGCAACGAAACTGCTATTCCGTTTCAAATCTGCGCTATATAGTGACGAAATTTGATTTGTCGCTAAAATCCGTCGCTAAACGCTGTTGTTTTAGTAGTGAGCGTCCTTGTTTATAGGAATATCAATAGTAACATGATGTTCTTCATCATTTGCAACTGAATTTGTTGTCTCTGCCATCTTTTCAACCACTGATATTCTTAAAATGGGACTACTTCGATCATCCAAAAAAAAATCGTAAATCACGATCATTCCTTATCCTAGAAGGAGCTCCTTTTTGCTTTTCAATGAAGCCAAGCATGTAAGTAATAGAGAGATCATCTTTACCACAATTTAAGTCAAACCTAGAAATAATGATCTTAACCAACTCATTATACATAACATTCTCACTTATCTTTATTGGTACTGTTTCTCGATCCTTTGATCGCCAAGTATAATGAGTAGGATTGTCTACCCATTCACCATGTAAATCCACTGCTATTATTATTTGATCTTCCATAGATGGACACAATACCTAAAGACATCACAAAATATTTCAATTAGTGAGTTATTTATCAAACAACTTTGAAATCACTAAAGAATATTTACTACTTGTTTTTACACCTATTTAGTTGTTTCACAACTATCAACAATAGTAAGAAAATTTTAGTAGCTTAAGAATTTTTTTAATTCTTCGATTGACCAACAACAAAACACAGTTGTCGAACAACTGCACTAGTTGTTGAGACAACTTCTACTATGGCCGAACAACTAAAGACAATTGTTGGACATCAACAAAGACATATTTAACTATTTCAATAAACAACTTCGACAGTCGCCCGGACAACTACGAAAGTTGTTGACTGAAACAATCACTTTGGGTTCATTAAACATAGCTTAAGAATAGACACAAAGTGATTTTCATACTTATTAATAATGCTCTTCTTAGTTTATTCAAAGCTCAAACAAAACAAATGCAATACAAAAAAACTCGGGGCTCAGAAAACTCAAACATATATATATTTTGACATTCTTTTTTCATAAGAAGAAGAAGAAGAAGAAGAAGAAGAAGAAGAAGAAGAAGAAGAAGAAGAAGAAGAAGAAGAAGAAGAAGAAGAAAAAGAAGAAGAAGAAGAAGAAAGGATTGAAAAACGTACCTGTCGTTGAAGAGGATAGTTGGGAAGACGATGGGGCTATTGAAAAAAACATCTTTTAACCTAATTAATATTATTTATTCATTTGTCACTTTTACCCAATATTTAAGACTTGAAAGACTCCAACCTAATTGAGACTCCAACCTAATTGAGTAACTTATTTGTCCCTTTTAATAGACCTTCCCGATCGGTCACGTATGTATTGCGTTGCTGGACTGGGTATTTTGGTGAAGAGAATTGGTGGGCTGAGTTGTGTTTAAGGGAATTGGGCTCAAAGTTGGGCAGCTGATGGAGTTGTGTTGAATTTGGGTATTGTTGTTGAAATCGGGCTAAAAATTAAGGGAATGAGTCTGGGAATAAGAATTGGGCTCAACATTGGAAGCAACAATATGGCTTGGATTGCAATTGAAGAGTTGGCCCAATTATAGCCAATTGTAGTTTTTTTTTTAAGGAAAAATTACAGAAATCTCACCTTTTAATTTACTTATCACCATTATTCCCTATAAGTTTTACAAATCTCCAAAATCCCTCATTTTACATATCAAATTAGTGTATCTCGTGCATTAGATTAATGTATCTCCCGCATTATATTAGTGTATCATGTATAAAATGTACATCAGATTGGTGTATCATGTATAAAATGTAATGTATCTTACTTAATGATTAATGTATCTCGCACATCAGATTAATGTATCAGCGCTTATATTATTGTATCCGTTTGAGGGATTTCTGTAATTATAAACTTTTAAGGGATAGATTGTAATTTTGCCTTAAAAGTATGTGATTTCTGTAATTTGCCCTTACTTTAATCCGACTAAATATTGAATGAGACGAATTAATATTAATTAATTAACGAGCTTATTAATCTTAATGAAATAAAATAATTAGCTTAATTATAAACTAATAACTCAAAAATATAAGCCAACTTAATTACACTAGTTTAATAAATAGTTAACCAAAAAAATAAAATCTTTTTTGGGATGATTTTCGAATATTTATAAAATATACTAATTATATATAAAATTATGTAAAACATATATATTATTTAAAAAATTATTAAAAGGGAAAAACTATTTAAAATAACTTGCAAACTATTATTATTATTTTTTTGAAATTTTCTAAAACTAATTATTTTAAATCGCTTGAAATTGAAGGAGCTCGATGATTAATTTATATTGTGGAGGGTCAAAAATTGGGTGTCTAATACTTGCATTGTTGCAATATTCAACTAAGGGGTTGTTTGGTAGAGTGTATTGGAGAAAATAATGCTTGCAATTAACTTGATGTATTATTAGTACCTTGTTTGGTACACTTTTCTAACCTATGCATAACTAATGCTTGTATTAGTAATACACTCTATTGTGTATTGAAGAGTGTATTACTAATACCATTTATTTCTATGCATTAGTAATGCAATGGATTATAATGCATGCATTAACATTATTAAAGACACAATTGCCCTCAAAAACTTTTTTTACATCCTTTCCATTATATTTGTTGAGGGTATTTTTGTAAAAAAATATTTTTTCTAAAAAAACTATGTAATGCATAATATTTTTAGTACACCAAACCAAACATTGCATAAAAAATATCTTATCATAACTAATGCAAGCATAACTAATACAAGCGTTACTAATGCAAGCATTACTAATACACTATATTTTGCATTATTCTTATACACTCTACCAAACGACCCCTAAGTGTCTCATTAGCTCTAATACTATTTATACATGATTTTACAAGATCTTTGCTTCATCTCAAAGATTCTTGAATTCCTCCCAAGCCACATTGCATGAATGCATTTTGCATATGCCATTTTGAGTATTTAAGAAGTTCTTGACTTCCTTTTTGTAATGTGAACTATCCAGTATTGTATTTATTCTCAGGTGACTAGAGTGGGAGGAGTAATCAGTAAGCAACTTATCACCTACTTACACAACTTGAGCCCTTGTTGATTGCATTTATCACCTAAAAGTCTAAGCAGAAATAAATAACACAGGTACTAATTAAATCGGTAAGCAATACCAAACCCAAAAAATGAAATAGGAAAATAACCAGAATGTGTTTGAGGAATAGTTGGCGTGGCGTGGTAGTACTAGATTAAAAGATTTAGAGAATATTTGATCTTGCTTACCTTATGATATATGATTCTGCTTATTTTAATAATTTTATCTTGATTTGCTTGTAATATTCTTGGACTAACAATTCAGGTTAACATTTAAGTTTACTTTTATTGCTCATTTCATAGGTATTTTTTATGGCTGGTAATAATGCATATCAATTGGATCTCAGTCCACCTAAACCATCTGTATTAACTAACAACTCACCCATAGGTAACGAGATCTATGTAATGGAAGTGTTAATATGATTTTAAACATGAGGAGAGGTGATGAAAAGTTTTGGGACCTCATAAAGAAACATCTCATTACTCATCTTGTTATTAGTAATCCTACTCCATGTCCTCAGTGATAGCAAAATTCAACGGCATATGAAACAATGGTAAGTGATTCATATTTCTTTTGGTTCAATGAAATAGTAGTAGCCACATCTTTCTAATGCGCCCACTGCATCTAAGATATGGATACTTTCTGAGGTTCATTTTTGGTACCTTTTGTACAGTGAAGAAAACAAATTGAATATCTTATCATCGGTACAATGATAAATCGGTACACTAAAAAAGCAATTTGAATACTTTAGCTTATGCTTTCTATTTATAAAACAAGAGAATCTTCACTTGGAAATTGACAGTTGGAGCTTCTGCTTTACTGGTAATGGTCGTCTATCATGTATCAGCTAGTTCTCTAATACAAGTTCAGTTGGCATGTGCTTGTTAATTAATCATATTTAACTCATGGTTATAGTAATACTATTGGTATTTTAACATCTTTACATTATTTTTTAACATAATTGCTCATTTTTTAGTTGAATAATTGGAAATTTATCCTTATTTGAACAGGAAGTATATATGCTCGACAAAAATAAAAGAGTAATTGATAAATTATGAGGCGAAGGTTATTTAGAACTCGACAATGACATGAAGCTATATTCTGGAATTTGGAAGAAGAAAAAACTGCTATATATTGAGTATATGTATTCAATTGGTTATTGAATAGATCATAGAGTGTGGAAATTAAATATTATTTTTATTGTAAATGTTTTAAGCTATGAAAACTGATCCAAATTTCTCTAATGAGAATGTTGCTTACTGTTCTTAGTCTTGCAAGTATCAGAAATTGTAAATGTTTTAAGGTATGAAGGCTGGCCTTTTCTTGCGTTTCTGGATGAAGTACTAAGAGAAAAACAGATCAGCCAATTAAATTTGTCGTTGTAAGAAAATTTCCCAATCATACACAACAATTCTTGCTTTCTCTCTCTCTCTATATATATGTCAGCCTCACCTTGAAGTTCTGACACTTAGATAAACTTTGACATAAAGGGGTTCAATTCTTTAGCAGAAAAGATTGAAATAACAGAGGTTGACATTTGGGGTTACTTAAGCTTAAAATGTCATCGAAATTAAAAACGTTACTCAGAGTAACATTTTAATTTGTTAACTCCATTAGTCATTTGTTTTTTTTGAATAAAATAATACCTAATATGTTACTGTCAAATACGTTAATACTAGTTTTGTAAAAAAATAATATTAAAAAACGTATTATTTTGATGAATTAAATTAAATAATGGCTTATTTCAGTTAAAATTTTGAATGGTGAATTATAAACTCAACGTTCAACATTTATCCAAATTGATGTCTTTTTTTAATTTATAATTGGTATACAAGACGCACCTGTTAAACACAAAAAAAGAAAGAGTTACATTAACATGCCATTTGTACATAACATTCACCTTCAAATTCGAAACATAAATTGCAATTCATAAACTAATTTTTTGAAATTGTTATATTTTTCACCATATTGAACTAAAACTGATGGATATGTAGCTATTTTTCTCCATTACTGCATCTGCATTCAGACTAGAAAGGTGAACGGAATTTGTAAACCGTACGTTATTTGAGGGCTTTAATTTGAAGAAAGAGAGAATTGTGGAAGTTGAAAAATAGACTGGGAGGAATATCAACAGATCTGGTTACTTGTTGATCTGTAGTTAATTATTTTATCCCTTAAATGTTTTTTTACCCAAAAAATACTACTCCATTCATATTTAAAGTAACATGCATGTGATATATGAAGATGTTTCAAAAAAATGTTTCTCCTGTACGTCTGGTGTCCCATAATTGAATAGATTTGGTAGAAAAATCCCCCAGCCACATAAACAAGACAAGAAGAAACAATACATACATACACATGGGTGAATCTATGTATAAATTTTAGGTCACCCGAACCCGTGGTCATCCGACTAAACTCGATATATTACTTCTATAATTATTAAATAATATAGTAAATTAAAACTTGTTGAACCCGTTCTCAAGATGACTAGATGGTTCACTGGTAGGACTGCAAGATTTCAACACAAATGTCGCGGTTCGATTCTAGGCAGCCCCAATTTGCTTCAATTTATTTTTATTAACTAAAAACACGTTTTTCATTAAAAAAAAAAAGTTAAATTCTGAAAGTTCTAAAAGTCAAAGACTTCAAAAGTTTCCTTCTACCCACTTTTCAAGTTCCAAGTTCCTACAGTATCTTTCTTCTCTCTTCAAATTAGTTTTCTATTTTCCACACAAAGAAGAAGCTTCAAGTCTCCAACTTAAAGTCAAGAATCTAGAGAAATCATCATTGTCAAAGTTTAAGGTAATTTTAGTTTATGATTTCTCTTTTTAATAAACAAACTAACAAGATAATAT
>JAJOOR010020403.1:0-27643 GCA_036250505.1 Solanum acaule | reverse complement strand
TTGGCTAGTATTCCCCTTATATAAATCAAAATGATCCTAGATTACACATTGTATATATGTTTATATGTTGGATATACAATCTGCACATGTCATGCCAACTTGCTTCACTTGTCTATTCCATAATATATGTTATCTTTTCACATGTTCATATGTTCCCTTTATTGGTTATTACTCCCATTGTGTTAGACTATAATGTTAACTCACAAGATCACTACTTGCTCTATTGTACATTTTATATGTACTTACTTGGAATATGCATCCGTCCTTCAGTTGAATCTTTCCACGTTCCCCCTTGGTTCCACGTTCATATACATCTTGTATTTGATATTAGTTAGTGAGTATTTGACTATCATATAGAGTTCAAATCTCTTGGCTGAATGTTAAATGTCTTCACTTGATATGTGCTTCAATTTGAGATGTCAAAATGCTTACTGAGTCATATAAGCTCCTAAGTATTACGTTTGTGTCACATTTGCTTTCGATGTCATTGTTATTATCGTAAGTCCATCTTCATATGTCTTCTACTATTGGTCGATATTCCAAATCTCACCAAGGATTATGACCACCAAAACATCAATCTCAAACGAGTTATGATCATCAAAAGAGTTTTAAACCCCAAAACAACAATCTCAAAGATTAAAGAAGCTAAGTGAAACAATTTGTATAATTATGGGTGGCAGACCAGGGGCAAAAGCCTAGCATGGGTCGATCCCAATTGCTATAGAAGGGTGGCAGCTCAGGGGCGAAAGTCTAGCATGGGCCAATCCCAATTTGTGTAATTATGAGGACATCATCCCAGGGGTTAAAATGCCTAGCATGGGTCATCCTCTTCTACCACTGATCAGCTGGTCATTTGTAGCACATGCCCTACAAAGATTATAAAGTACAGAAAAGTAAAGAAAAAAATGTAACATACAGGATTCCACAAGTATAAGCAAAGGTGGTCTCAAACCCTTATCTATTTGTATTTGGTTTCATTTGAGCTCTCATTTTACATTATGCCTTACATATTTAGTACATTCTTTCGTACTGACGTCCTTTATTGAGGACGCTGCATTTCATGCTGCAGGTACATGTACTTAGCTAGTAGATCTCCCCAATAGAAGCACATGATACTCAACGGTTGTTGGTAAGCTCCAGGTTGATTCGGGGCTTTTCCGATTCTTTACTATGCATATTTTCATAGTGGTACAGTCATGGATTCAAGTAGAGGCTTTGTGGACATTGTAAAGCTATCATCTGTATACATAGTTTTACTTGTCACATGTTTTGGTTCAGTTAGTCGACTTGTTTTGTATATGTAGCTTCTCATTAGTAAATCTATCTGCATAGTAGTTCACTGTCTCATCATAGATCACTTGTAAAGTATGTGTTCATATGGTACTTGTCCGCCTCGCCTTGGGTTGGGGTATGACAAAAGTGGTATCAGAGCAGTTCGTTCTAGGGAGTCTACAAAGCCGTGTCTAGTAGAGCCTTACTTATGAATGTGTTGCAAGCCACATTTATAATTAGGGGGCTGCTTGGACATTTAGGAAATATTACCTTCTTTCATAATCCAGATCATGCGATAGAGCGAAGTTAAGAAGTCAATTTCCACTTGTACATGATCATGTTATTCATGTTATGCTTACTATGGTTAAGGTTAACGATAGCTAAAGTGTCAACATGTAACATACTTAAAAGGATCTTAAGTTACCAAAATTTAGACTAGATTGAGCTCATTTTATTCGACCGTCTCACTCCACAAGGTATTTAAAGGCTTTTACGTTATTTGCATCTAAAGTTGCATTTGTACCATTTGTATCACGTTGGTTCATTTGAGAAAGATATAGTATATGCTTCAAAAATGATTGGTTACCTAGTTACATATATGAGTTGTAGCATTTCCAGGCACACCTTTTTAGGAAGATGTAACCAACTCTTGAGTTCTATATTTCCTCCATACTTATAGGATCTATTCCTTTAGAGGTCTTAGTCTGTGATATACACAGAAGTTTCAGTGTTACACATGTTCTCGAAATTGATGTTGTTGAACCAATTTCTTTTAGTTGGAAAAGGTAGTGGCATAATCTGATAGGTGGATGTATCAGTGCAATAGTGTTACTAGAGATCCCCTAATTGGCTGACAAGGCCCAAATTCTCACCATATATCATCCTGAGTATGTTAATATTTGGCTTTTATATGGTATGCGCCAATAACCCCGAATAAGTACTAATAACATTTGTATTCTTTTCATGGTTATAAAACTTAGGGATAAGTGTGCCAATTGCTGCAAATGATATATGTACGGTAGTTCCTATTATGATCTATGTGTTGGCTATAGAGAAGTAGTATGTGACTAAAGGGTAAGGTTAACAAAAGGAAAATTGATTGGTTAGACCTCAGTTGTGATTAGTCAGGTTGTACATAGTGGGATTAGAGTACATGAAGCTACTAGTTTTGATTAAACGGTACTTGTTAGATAGGAAGCATGTGAGAATGAACCTTGAATGACACGGGCCGAATATGTACGTAGAGCTTCTAGTTAGAAAGAGATGGGATATGTCAAATTCCCTAAACATAGGAGTATGGGTGATATGAGGATGCTATAGAGGAGTGAGATAGGTGGTTATGAAAGTGTGATTGCTAAGTGTATGAGGCAAGAAAATGGTATCAACTCTTCAACCCTAACGAGTTATAATGGCACACCTGGGAACAACTTTGTGAACCCTTGTTAGACAGAGAAGTCAATTTAGTATTGATTCAAGTCTTGATATTTGGTCTTGATAACAACAAGAAAAAAAGAGGTGAATTTCAAGTTACCTAGATAGAAGATATATGGGACTAGTTCATCCACATCATTAGTACAAAAGAGAAGTAGAGCATTATACACATGTATAGACTTCCATCAAATTGAATAGAGCTATTACCGGATTCATTTAATAAATGCATGCAGTAATTTGTCAGTCCTAGTCTAGTTAAGGGAGAGGAAAATTGATCATATGCTAGTTGTTCTTATTTGCTATCTTGCATGGGAAAAGAGTCGGAGCACCCTCACTTGTTATAAAAAAAAAAAAGGAAATCTATTAGTATGGCCAGACCTATCTGGTTAAGCCCCAAATCGGCTAACTCTAAGACATTATGAATCATGATATACTTTATAGGTACCTGACATTTACATGTTATTAGAGTTCATGTTTTATGGTGTGTTCAAGCTTCACTATTTATTTTCTATTATGACCTTCAAAAGGCACCAGACATTGAGTGTGATGTAACACAAACGAGTAATGAAGGTAAAGTTGACCTCGGCCTCCTACTCTAAATAATGAACTATTGAGGATCTTTCTTTTCTATCTTAACTGGAGTATTTATATTGACCTAGAAAGAAGCCAAGTTCCAATAGCAAAATACCTATAAGAATTCTTAGGAGATTGAAGAGAGTAGATGGGTAAAAATTGTATGTGTTTTGGGGTGAGTAAGGAATATAAGCAGAACTATCCCACCTGTGACTTAACGCTTAAGACAGTGTGTTTGACCTTAACGTGGTAGAGTGGTTCTATAAGATATCTCATAGATTCCAATGATGGTTTGTTATATAATTATACATGTTGCATGTTCTATAACTTATCTATGTGTATGTCATTCGCCCTTTGTGGATTACTTTCTCACAGGTTACCTAATGCCATAGAATGCTTGCATGTAAGTGTTATCCGCTTCAGAGCACCCTTGTTTATTGCTATATGTTTTCGTAGGACCTTTTCCCTACATGTTATTTATTGCACTGGTTAATTTCCTCATGTCACTTGTCCATATTATGTGGGTACTGCAGGCTAATTGATCATATGATTATTTCTATATATTTTACATGCCTCTTAGCCTACTTGCTTAAACATTACATGCCTTATAGCTTTTATGGCCATGTGTTATGTGCTCACTTGCTCATATTTCATATGTGTACTCATTGACATGTTAGTCCACCTATCCATGTGATATAACACACTTGCTCAATGTGATTTGTGTTCCGTAGTTCATTTTCTTTTATGCCTACATGTCTTATAGTCTACTTGCTTACATATTATATATTTCGTAGCTTTAGTACTCATGCATCATGTGCTCATCTAGTCCATTTCCTACATGCCTTATAGCTCATCCGCTCACACACTGCCCTATGAACCATATGCACGCATACACCATATATTTCTATAGCTTAATGCCCATATATTATGCGCTCCCTTTTGTGCTAATCTGCCTATGTGTCATACCCAATGTGACTTATTTATCTGTATACTATGCCCTGTATATTGACTTGAGTTTTGAACGTTTTTGGAAATCATTTTCTTGTATCATTATGTAGTGAAGAATTTAACCATAAAAGGTTGGGGATATATGTAAATTTTATCACAATCATAGATAAATAACTTAGCATAATGCCTTATTCAAAGGTGCGGCATAAAACTTTAAAGTTTATATTAACAACTATGCATTCTTATAAGACTCACCTTTGAAAAGCGTCATAAGATCAAAGAGAAGGGAAAGTAGAGCCCCGATATATTAGGCCTATGATTTTATGTGTCAGTTCCATATTAAAAAAATTGAGAGATACTATAGTAATTCTTTATTGTTAAGGCCCGAAAGCTAAGCACAGAAGGTGTAACCTCCATTGAAGTTTTATGGAAGGACTAGAATGTAACATAAGATACTTGGGGATAGAAGATGGTAGAGATCCTAAATACCCCTCCTCATACTAAACATTAACATAAGGATTTGAGATCATGTTGTCCCCTTATATGATCATAAGTCCCCCTAGCATTTGTTCATTTGATATGTCAATTGCATGTTGTGTTTAGGTATATTAAATTCCTTATTTGTATAAGTTCTACTTGTGTATCTTCAGTGAATTACATGGTCAAGAAAAGGGTTTGATTTGTCATATTCTAATTTTATGGACCATATCTATTGAGATGTCATGTGAGACTTATCTATACGTGTTTTAGGTTAGTCTATATATTTTGGATAGTCCTATTTACAAAGGAAACTCTCGCAAATCTCCAAATGAAATTCCAAGGTTAATCAAACTATGAGCTTCACCTATCATTCGAGGACGAATGATCACAAGGGGGGAAGGAGGTAACACCCCATAGTCTACGTGTACTAGTTCTATTTTTATGACGCTTATAAATTGCCATGTGGTATAGTAATGGACTCAGTTTACTATGCGACTAGTGACAATAGAATAGGTTTAAAGTGAACTGTCCGTAGATATTAATGCAACCTGATTAAGTTGAAATTGATGGAAGTGTTTAAACTTGAGATCATAAGGTGGTATTTGAGTCTAGAGTTTAAATTGACATATTGTATATAAGTTTTAAGTTAAGTTAAAGGTATTAAGGTCTAGAAATGGAATAAAATATTGAGGTGCTTGATTGACTTAACTAAGCTAGTAGGTGCATCACCTAGTTTGACTTATTAACCATCCCAAAGGACCAAGTAGGTGCATCACCTACTTTGACTTATTGACCAGCCCAAAGGACCAAGTAGGTGCATCACCTACTTTGACTGATCGACCAGCTCAAAGGAACAAGTAGGTGCATCACCTACTAAGACTCTTTTGACCATGTTATTGGGCCAAGTACACTACCACCTACTTGAATTAATCTGGCCCAAGTTGATTTGAAGAATAGATGGATAATTGGCAGCAAGGCCCAACAAGTGTTGAAGTCACAAAGGCCCAAGTTAAAAGGCCAAGTAAGTGGGTCACCTACTTGACAATATATGGCCCAAAATCGGCCAAGAAAGTCGGCCAATGCACCTCCTTTTTAAAGGGATAAAGATCAGATCTTTTGCTTCATTTTTAACTTGCAAAATTTCAGATTTATTAAGTTTCTCTCTTGGTCTTTCTTGGATTAACACAGCAGCCCTAAAACACCTAAGGATTCTTGAATATTGTCCCTTTTTTCAAGTAAAAGTTTGAAGGAGAGTTTCAGTTCTTGAAGTACAAGTTTAAAGGATAAATTTCCAGAAACTAAGGTAAGGCTACTTCCCATTTTTGTCTCTCTTTAAATGCAGGTTTTGGGTGGAGAATTTTGTATATATTTGTCAAGAACTCATGGATGGTTATAAATCCTTGAGTTCAATATTCTTTTATTATGTTGACAGATTTTTGGGGATTGATAGTGGCTGCCTTATGGATATTGTTGATGGGGGCAGCTTGGGTATCTTGGCAAAGTATGTATGTAGTTGTATTAATGTATAGAAGAAGGGTGTGGTGGTTCACCATTTGTGTAAGGGTTGTATGGGCCTACTTTCCGTCAAGTGTTTAGCTACTGTTTTTCGAGGGCCTTTAATGTGATTAGCTGCTAACATTTGATTAGTCATGACTTATATTGTAGATTAGCACCAAAAAGGGAGACTGAATCGTGATAGTTATATTGGTCAAAAAATAAGGTATGTAAGGCTATTCGATTTCCTATTTCTTTCGCATGAATCCAATACTTGTATTACAAAGTAAGGTTTCTAAGTGACCTTGGTACTGACTGATCCATAGTTGCAGTTCCTACTCCCTAGAGCACTAAAGTGAGTACTCTAATATGAGTTTATTACTAAATTTATGTGCTTACTCTACCAAGTATTAGCATGCAAGGTTTAAACTTGTTTCATCGTTAAAGTACCCTTGGCTAGTATTCCCCTTATATAAATCAAAATGATCCTAGATTACACATTGTATATATGTTTATATGTTGGATATACAATCTGCACATGTCATGCCAACTTGCTTCACTTGTCTATTCCATAATATATGTCATCTTTTCACATGTTCATATGTTCCCTTTATTGGTTATTACTCCCATTGTGTTAGACTATAATGTTAACTCACAAGATCAGTATTTGCTCTATTGTACATTTTATATGTACTTACTTGGAATATGTATCCGTCCTTAAGTTGAATCTTCCCACGTTCTTCGTTGGTTCCACGTTCATGTACACCTTGTATTTGATATTAGTTAGTGAGTATTTGACTATCATATAGAGTTCAAATATCTTGGCTGAGTGTTAAGTGTCTTCACTTGATATGTGCTTCATTTTGAAATGTCAAAATGCTTATTGAGTAATATAAGCTCCTAAGTATTACGTTTGTGTCACATTTGCTTCTGATGTCATTGTAATTATCGTAACTCCATACTCATATGTCTTGTACTACTGGTCGATATTGATGAGTCCACAAATTGGACTCATTTAGGGTTTTATTTTGATAGAAATAGTGTCCTCAAATGCTTATTTTGTCTCAATATCTAATGAAAACTCTTAAGTTTCTGGTATTTGAAGTTTTAGTGGAAGCATGGACACTTAGGCGCAAAAAGGAACAAAAAGGCGAAAAAGAACGATGAAGCTGAAGCCTGCGCATCGCAAAGCACGCTTGTTCCAGTACGCGAAGCCTTGAAGGAGTAGGATTAAAAAGGCGATGAAAAGAGCAGTCGGCGTTTCACCGAATAATTCCATGAAGTAGTACTAGGTCGCCTAATGACACAGAGCACGACGATGTTGAAGGCTAGTGCAAGACGGCGATGAACTGCACCAAAGGGTGAATCGCCGAGTTAATCGGCGATTCCGACTAACCTCACCGAAAGATCCGCCAGCACTACTTTCTGGAGTCTATAAATTCTAAACTTGTTATTAATTTTTAAGAGTCGAACCATTATTATAATTTTTAGAATAGAATAGTACTTTTTGGGATATTTTTCTCTCTAGTTTGGAGATGGTTTTTTTGGAGACTTGAAGAAAGAAGGATTTCATCTTCCCCAAGTTGGAAGTGGGTTTTCTCCATTCTTCTTCCTTTGCTTAAATCAAGGCTTAATTCCTCATACCCATTTGATTTTAGTACCATTTTAGGTGTATTTTGTTATTTCTTGATGTGTGGCTAAAAAACCCCTATTCTTGGGGTGTGATTTAGCAAATATTTGTTGATATTGTTGTTGGGTCTTGCTTGCTGATAGGATAGATGTATTTTAATGGTGATTACACCTAGTGGTTGTGGTTTAATTTAATGGGTTTGTAGTTGCAAATACAAAACCACCCATGTGTTTTGGGCTTGCTCGAGAGGGAGGTCGCGAAACCATGATCGCTAGACTAATGGCCTAATGAGTGGGCCGACGTGAGGTTCAGCCCGAGAGGGTGGGCCCTAGTCCCATATCCTAATGCTCAGCTCGAGAGAGTGAGTAGGGTAAGGCGTAGGCTAGCCTTCATGCGGAAAATGGGTGTCCGAGAGGAACGCATTTGAAACAGGGTAAGTTGCCCGAGAGGAATGCATTTGAAACAGGGTAAGTTGCCCGAGAGGAACGCATTTGAAACAGGGTAAGTTGCCCGAGAGGGAACTTATTTCCATCTAAAGCTTAGCCTAGTCAGTATTATCTTGCAAATTTCCTATCGAAAGCATGTACCCAACGATTTATCTCAACTTGTATTGCGGTCACACCCTAAGAACTTAGACCCCATACTTGATTTTCTTGTTATTTGTTGTTTTTACTACTTGTGACAAAACCCCCAATTGATATTTGACACTTTTATGTCTCCCCCTTTTATTTACTATTTTTTGACTTGTTAATATCTTTAGTTACGACTAAGTAGAACTAACTTTTATTTTTCTATTAATTCTCAAAACCACTCCCTTGGGACACGACCCCAACCTTTAGTTGGGTTACTATATTATTGATGATCGTAGACACTCGTATCGTAGGTTAGTGTTGTTGGTCACGATAAGCATCAAAAACCAGCCAGAGAGTGGTGTTGTTTGAGAATTTTTAGTTTAATAGAGTTTTTGTTCTTATTAGTGGTAGTTTACTAATTTAATTTTTAGTTTTATTCTGTTGATTGTTTAAACATTTCAGAAAGCATGAGTGTTAGCGGTAGTAACGGGAGCCTAGTGGGCTATCAGGACGACATTGGCAACCTCAACGATGTCCAAGAGCCTAACATCAATGATCCACATCTCATGGGAGGTGTTGGAGCCATCCGTCTACCTCCAGCAGAGGGAAATACGGTGTCCCACATAACAAGCACCATGTTGCAACTTTTGCAACTAAAGGGACTCTTCAGTGGATTAGCTCATGAGGACCCACATGAGCATCTTCGAAACTTCATAGATGTGTGTGGACCTTTCTCGTTCAAGAACATCTCTTAGGAATCAGTTCGATTAAGACTATTCCCTTTATCATTAATGGGGAAAGCGTGCACGTGGCTAGCTGAGTTGCCACGTAACTCGATCACTTCGTGGGAGGAGTTGGTCACCGCATTTAATGTGTGATTTTTCCCTCCCTCGAAGATGATGACTATTCAGGATAGCATCCAAAACTTTAAGCATCTGAATGGCTCTCTGCACGAAACTTGGCTCCGGTTTAAGAAATTGGGGCTACAATGCCCAACCCATGGTCTACCTGATAATGTGCTTCTTTAATACTTTTATCGGAGTCTAGACTCGGTAAACAAAAGTGTAGCTGACCAACTCTCGCCCGGAGGATTAATGCAGCAACCATATGCTACTGTAGCTCAACTTCTCGATGGCATGACAACCATCAACAGGGCATGGTACACTCGCGAAGACCAGGTCTAACCGGTCACATTTCAGCTATCCAAGGAGCAAGTTGATAAAGATAATGAGAGAGACCAAAACATGGCCAAGATCATGACACAACTTGACATTTTATCCAAAAATGTCATGGGGGCTGGTACCCGTGGTGTCAATGCTGTGGGAGTCGGGGGTGAGAATCCTGAGGAGATGAAGTTTGAAGCTATGTATGGCGAGAAAGTAAATTTTCTAGCTAACCAAGTGGGGGACAATCGTTCAAACTACCCAAGGCAGGGTGATAACCAAGGATGGGTTAGAGACGACAGCTAGAAGGATCGAGATCGTGAATGGAGGGAACGTAATCCAAATTGGAAGGATGGGGAGAAGGATAGATATGTGCCTCCCCACGAGCATTAGAAGCCCAAGGATTCGGAAGGTGGTAGGTTCGAGGATATGCTCTCGCGTATCCTAAATAAAGTTGAAGGGTCAGACAAAATGCTGAAAGGCATGAAAGAAGACGTGTCTACCCTCAACCAGACTGTCACCTCTTATTCAGTTTCTATCAAGCAGTTAGAGACCCAAATGGGTCATATCTCATCTCATCTCAATCCAAGACAACAAGGGGGTTTGCCTAGTGATACTATGGCTAACTCCAAGAGTGAGGTCTGAAGGTGGACTTGCGTCGTGCCACGACGTTAACTAAGGCGTTGTTTGGGAGGCAACCCAAAACCCTTTAAGTATTTCCTAATTACTAGTAGAATAATGGTGTGTTGTTTGTACAGGTTAAAGTAAGGGAGGTGATTGAAATAGTATATGGAGGCAAGCAACATGTCCAGTTGGCGGATCGCCGACAAGATCGGTGAACACAATTCTTTCCGTCGTCTGACTCAAGGCACTGTCAGCTTTGATCCTGTAAAACTCGGCGGTCTGAAGAAAATTAGTGGCGCATCGCCGACCATGTCGGCAATCTCGATGAAAACCATCGATTGGAATCCTCACATGAGCTGCAGAGCCTGTTATAGTTGGCGAAAAAACTAGACACTTGGCGGTTCACCGAGTGAATAGGCAAACTTGACTAGCATCGCCGAATGAGAGGGAACTGGACGGTTTTTACAAGCCACATGTTTAAAAGTTCTATTTCATTCACTTTCTCTCCCTGTTTCGTCCTATCAAACTCACACCCACACTCTAGCCTTTTATTTATTACATTTTTAGAGTATTTTAAGTGTCAGATTGTGCTTGGATTTGGATTGCATTGCCGCCTAGCACGTCAGTACTATCTAAATCGGCACCAAAGGTTGGTAATCAAACCCCTCAGTTATTTTATCAAAATTTGTACTCATTTGCATAATGATTGATAGTATAAAACCTCTGCTGAGTCCCTAAGTTACTGGGATTGCATATATTATCGATTATGATTTGGTATTTTTTGCATGATTTGAGGGACCCCCCTTCAAATAGAGCTTGGAGTTGAATGTTGCGCGGTGGGAATAGAACTTTATATGGATCTTCATTGAAATTGAGTTATATAAGCTTAAGTTGCATTATTTGGGGTTGCGGGGTGAAAATTGAAAGGCTGGGTTGAAAATAGACACGTTGAGCTGATCGGCGAGATGAACAAAATCCGCCAAACTGCTTGTGGTTCGCCTAACGTCCCCATTTTGCCTTTAACTGGATACTTTATGAAATGATTGATTTGTGACTTTCGGCGGTCAATTTAATTCGCAAAATGCACTCGGTGACTCGTCGAAAATCCCTTGTTTGCCCTTTGTCTGCGCCATTGTACCATTTGCACATCATTTTCGACGATTAGCCTAACAGGATAAACATTTCGCCAACTAGCTTGGCTAAGCGATTCCACACTCAGAAACACCCTATTTGCTCCTGTTTGAATTATTATGTAACTTATCCTCGAAGACTTTGCAGAAATGGCTAAACCAAAAGTCGTAGGGAGAAATGATCCACCCAGATGCATAAAAACACGAGAGTTTAAAAACGATGAACAGAAAGCAGAGCTAGCCAGACAAAGGAAATATACCAAGGAAGCCAGGACAGAGAGATGAATTCCCATCGACCCTAATGTGCCTCCATGGGCTCGAAGTTTAGTTAATGTAATACGGGCCTTCGAAGCAACTCATGAGATAGATCAGATGATTGCAGTTAATCTTCCTGCAGAGGCCAAGGCAGAGGCAAACAATGAGGACCAAAGCAACAATACTCCGGGGACCATTGTTTTACTTCAGGGAGATGCATCGGGCACTGATTCCCCCACAGATAGAGAGACTGCATAGACATGACCCTTCTTTACCTCTTTCTATGTCTTATCTTTCTTCAACTCTGGGTACTGTCATTATTTGTATTTGAGGAAAAATATTTTTTTTGTGGTGGGGTGAGGCCCACACCCTTTGTGCTGATAGTTGTGATTTGTGTATATATTTGGGTTGTTCTGTTTTAAATTGTGTTAATACTGCTTTCTGTGGATGTTTGAGCTTGTGGCTCCATTTATTTTTATTTGCACAATGATTTTGGCCCTTCCGAAATTTTTTGAATTTTTCGCACATTTTTGCTACCCCTCGTGAGTTGATGTGGCTGTTCTTTTGCAAAAATTTGAGTCTCGGTTTCGATCAATACCGATGACTTGAATAGTGCTCTCAATCGAACGAACATGAATGTACGGCTACAACGAGACCAAATGAAGTTACATAGACAAAATGTGAACTCTTTGCATCTCATTGTGATTAGCCATGTATCGAATTGATTCTCTTGTAATGACCGTTGCACACCAGCGAAAGTGTGTGGTCTTGTTTGACTCAAGTGTCGATGCCTTGTGTGATTAGCTTTCTTTGAACCTTGCATGAATAAACCTAGAATTTTCCGCGTTAGTCTGATTGATTTAGAAAGGTGTGCTCTTGAAATGATCTTAAGCAACTTTAAAGAGTGTGAGCCAAATTTGACATATACCTCTTTTGTGGCCTACACGTGAGCGTGTGAAACTCTTTTGAACACCCTTTGAACCTTACCTCTCTTTGGAAGAACCTTGATGAACCCTAGACCTTACATGACCCACTACCTATAATCCTCTTGATTTGTGGTTTAGCGAATAACCAACTTAGGCCAAAAGCCTAAGTTGGGGGTGTGGTAAAAAGGAAAAGGAGAAGTCAAAAAGTGCAAGAAAAGTCCCCTTTACTCCATGGTGTTGCAAAACAATGGAAATCCCTAAAATAATAATAATAATAATATGTGTGTGGAATAAAGTACAAAGGAAATCGGGTTTCCAAGCAATCCATTGAGGTGAATAAAAAGATGACTTAAAAGCACTAGAAAAAGAATTTATAAAGGAAAAGAAAGGAATGCCTTGAGAATACCACATCTCACGAGGAAAAAATCACTAAGCCTAAATGACCATACCTTTGCACTCATCCCCATTACAAGCCTTAGAAAGACCTTTTTGATCTTGAGTAGGCCAAATCGAAAGTAGATTGGAAAATAAGGGCAAACCTATGGGTAAAAACATGCATTGTGTTCCTTTTTTTGAGTGTGAGCGTTGCATCTGATTCCTGATCTTGAATTGATTAACCTTTGTGTGTGAATATGGAATCATTCTTTATGTGAGGGCATTTAGATACTTCCTGTTGAGCTTGATTGCACAAGTAGCAAGTATTGCGAGCATGAGAATCTTTGGTAATGGTGTGTCACAACTTGAATCTTTGAGTACACAATTAATCCTTGCATAAGTAAATTTGAGTCTGATTGTGTGCTTCATGATTTAGTCTTATGTAGCACTATTTGAGACACCTTGTTGAACTGCTGAACTTGAGTTTGCTTGAGGACAAGCAAAAGTTTAAGTTGGGGGTGTTGATGAGTCCACAAATTGGACTCATTTAGGGCTTTATTTTGATAGAAATAGTGTCCTCAAATGCTTATTTTGTCTCAATATCTGATGAAAACTCTTAAGTTTCAGATATTTGACGTTTTAGTGGAAGCATGGACACTTAGGCGCAAAAGGAACAAAAAGGCTGAAAAGAACGAAGAAGTTGAAGCCTGCGCATCGCCAAGCACGCTTGGCGATTTGCCGAAGGGATGCACTCCGCCCTTTGTTCTAGTACGCGAAGCCTTGAAGGAGCAGGATCAAAAAAGCGATGAAAGGAGCAGTCGGCGTTTCGCCGAATAATTCCGCAAAGCAGTACTAGGTCACCCAATGAGATAGAACACGACGATGCTGAAGGCTAGTGCAAGACGACAACGAACTACACCAAAAGGTGAATCACCGAGTTAATCGGCGATTCCGACTAACCTCGCCTAGAGATCCGCCAGCACTACTTTCTAGAGTATATAAATACTAAACTTGTTATTAATTTTTAAGAGTGGAACCATCATTATAATATAGAATAGTACTTTTTGGGATATTTTTCTCTCAAGTTTGGAGATGGTTTTTTGGGAGACTTGAAGAAAGAAGGATTTCATTTTCCTCAAGTTGGAAGTGGGTCTTCTCCATTCTTTTTCCTTTGCTTGAATCAAGGTTTAATTCCTTATACCTATTTGATTTTAGTATCATTTTAGGTGTATTTTGTTATTTCTTGATGTGTGGCTAAAAACCCCTATTCTTGGGGTGTGATTTAGCAAATATGTGTTGATATTGTTGTTGGATCTTGCTTGCTGATAGGATAGATGCATTTTAATAGTGATTTCACCTAGTGGTTGTGGTTTAATTGAATGGGTTTGTAGTTGCAAATACAAAACCACCCATGTGTTTTGGGCATGCCCGAGAGGGAGGTTGCGAAACCAAGACCGCTAGACTGATGGCCTAAGGAGTGGGTCAACATGAGGTTCAACCCGAGAGGGTGAGCCCTAGTCCCATATCCTAACACTCAGCTCGAGAGAGTGAGTGGGTTAAGGCGTAGGCTGGCCTTCATGCGGCAAATGGGTGTCCGAGAGGAAAGCATTTGAAACGGGGTATGTTGCCCGAGAGGGAACTTATTTCCATCTAAAGCTTAGCCTAGTCACTATTATCTTGCAAATTTCCTAACGAAAGCATGTACCCAACGATTTATCTCAACTTGTATTGCGGTCACACCCCAAGAACTCTTCCCCATACTTGATTTTCTTATTATTTTTGTTGTTTTTACTACTTGTGACAAAAATCCCAATTGATATTTGACACATTTGTGTCACCCCATTTTATTTACTATGTTTTTACTCGTTAATGTCTTTAGCTATGACTAAGTAGAACTAACTTTTATTTTTCTATTAATTCTCAAAACCACTCCCTTGGGACACGACCCCAACCTTTAGTTGGGTTACTATATTATCGACGATTGTAGACACTCGTACCGTAGGTTAGTGTCGTTGGTCACGATAAGAATCAGATATTCCAAATCTCACCAAGGTTTATGACCACCAAAACAACAATCTCAAATGAGTTATGATCATCAAAAGAACAATCTCAAAAGAGTTATAAACCCCAAAACAACAATCTCAAAGATTAAAGAAGCTAAGTGAAGCAATCTGTATAATTATGGGTGGCAGCCTAGGGGAAAAAGCCTGGCATGTTTCGATCTCAATTGGTATATAGAAGGGTGCCAGCTCAGGGGCGAAAGCCTAGGATAGGCCTATATCAATTGGTATAGAAGGGTGGCAGCTCAGGGGCAAAAGTCTAGCATGAGCCGATCCCAATTTGTGTAATTATGAGGACAACATCCCAAGGGTTAAAATGTCTAGCATGGGTCATCCTCTTCTACCACTGATCTGCTGGTCATTTGTATCATATTCCCTACAAAGATTATAAAGTACATAAAAGTAAAGAAAAGAATGTAACATACAGGATTCCACAAGTATAAGCAAAGGTGGTCTCAAACCCTTATCTATTTGTATTTGATTTCATTTGAGCTCTCATTTTACATTATGCCTTACATATTCAGTACATTCTTTCGTACTGACGTCCTTTATTGGGGATGCTGCATTTCATGTTGCAGGTACAAGTACTCAGTTAGTAGATCTCCCCAATAGAAGCACATGATACTCAGCGGTTGTTGGTGAGCTCCAGGTTGATTCGGGGATTTGCCGAGTCTTCACTATGCATATTTTCATAGTGGTACAGTCATGGATTCCAGTAGAGGCTTTGTGGACATTGTAAAGCTATCATCTGTATTCATAGTTTTACTTGTCACATGTTTTGGTTCAGCTAGTCGACATGTGTTGTATATGCAGCTTCTCATTACTAAATCTATATGCATAGTAGTTCACTGTCTCATCATAGATCACTTGTAAAGCATGTGTTCATATGGTACTTGTCTGCCTCGCCTTGGGTTGGGGTATGACTAGACAACAACTATATGATATGTATGCGGCAGAAAAAAGGAGAAAACTACAATTCTACAAAGATAAGGTAGAAACTTAATGAAATGAAATATTTTTCACCATAGGTGATGTTATTCATATATTAAAATTAAATTATTCTACTGAAGTATATATATAACAATCATTCATGATAACAAAATACACTTTTTTGGTAAAATTACCTCTCTATGATAGTCTTACTCAAATATTAATAGAGTTATAAAGATATGCATGTTACATATAAAGATAAAATATTAAAACATTTATGATAATCCTCATTAGTGTCATGCGCATACTAAATTTCAAATATGAATATTTAAGACAAAATTTGTACTTAAACGGTGTACATCATTTATGTTCATAACCTTAAGAGGAAAGGCTATTGGTGACATTTTTTTAATGGATATTTTTTTTCTATTTTTTTTCGTTATATTTTCTTACAAAATTTATTGAAGTAAGAAATAATATTATTAAAGAAATGTCACTTTCTCCCATATTTAAAATTTGAATGTATCTTGAAATGTTTTAATGATATCTGGTTATTTTGATCTCAAATTACAAGTAACTCTATGTCAATATGTATTAATAATTTAAAAACACACTTGTCCGATGTTCGTTCAATTATAAATTATTTACTAAAAAGCTTTAATTTAGTAATATTAATTCTAATTTACAACATCATATACTATATATACGATACACATGTGCAATGCACGTGCCGTAAAACTAGTTAACTTAAAAGCATGAACTCCTAACTTGAATGTTAAATTACTATAATATCTCTAACTTAGGTTCTGACTTTTTCGATGAGTTGTGACTTTTCTCAAAGGATTGTGATTTTTCGATGAGTTGTGACTTTTCCAAAAATTTGTGACTTTTTCAATAAGTTGCGACTTTTTGAAAGGGTTGCGACTTCTCAGAAAGGTCATGACTTTTCAGATATGAAGCAAAAAATAATTGTTCATACTATCCTTTGTTGACTATAAATAGAGGGGTTTCCTCTCATTTTCAACCACAATTTCTTTAATCTTCTACTCTTCTTCTTCTTGCATTTAAAAAAAAATTGTGTGATTTATTATTGTTGAGTGAGTTCAAAGTTTAACGGAATATGAGGTACCACTATTTTGATAAAGTAAATTATTCTAGCCTAAGAGGGTATGTCCCTTAACCTCGAGTACTTGAGGAAATAATTATGATGATATAATAATTATTGTTTTGCTTAGTATATACATTAGTATGTAATGTTCCAATATATGAAGTTAACATGATGTAGTCTAAATTCATTTATTTTTGTTGACAATTTCTCTTGTGATGTAATTATATGCTTCTGAATATCTTTTTCAAAAATTATTAAACTTCTCAAGAGTTAGAGAATTGTCACAATTTGTTTTTTTTATGCTCAAGACAAAATAATGACTTTATTTATCAATGCTACATATGTGATTTAGATAGTCAGAAAGTTTGCTTCAAAATAGTTATTATTATATAAACATTTCTCTTTTGTTTTACTAATTTAATATTTCTTAATATTTAAGTATTTTCAAGAAGAAAAGTTTATATGACTTGTAATAACGTTAGCTGAAGTTTGTATTAGTTTAATTGTAGTCTAAAATCATTTATTATTGTTAACAATTTCTCTTGTGGTGTAGCTATATGTTTCTGAATATATTTTTTCAAAATTATTAAACTTCTCAAGAGTTAGGGAATTGTCATGATTTGTTTTTTGATGCCCAAGACAAAATAATGACTTTATTTAGCAATGCTACTTATGTCATTTAGGTTGTCAGGATGTTTGCTTCAAAATAATTATTATTATATAAAATTGCCTTTTTTTTTACTTATTTACTATTTCTTAATTTTTCAGTCTTTTTGACGAGAAAAGTTCATATGACTTGTAATAACGCCAGGGGAAGTTTCTATTAGTTTAATTTTTATTGTAGTCTAATTTCATTTATTTTTGTTATCAATTTCTCTTGTGGTATAGATATATGTTTCTGAATATATTTTTTCAAAATTTTTAAACTTCTCAAGAGTTAGAGAATTATCATGATTTGTTATTTTGATGCTTAAGACAAAAGAATGACTTTATTTATTAATGCTACTTATGTGATTTAGATTGTCAGGAAGTTTGATTAAAATTTGTTATTACTATGTAAATATTTCCCTTTAGTTTTACTAATTTACTATTTCTTTATATTTCAGTATTTTCGACGAAGAAAAGTTCATATTTCAGTATTTATATATGTCACAAATGTAATATCAAGTTTACAAGATCTTCTAACTTCAAAATATATTATTTTAAAATTTTCCAATATTTTTTCTTTTAATAAAACTCACAAAAATGTGAAAATATGTGAATATATATGAATCATTTAAAAGTTATATGACATCTCCATATGTTCATATGACATCTAAACATATTAAGTTGAATACATGTGCAAAGCACCTCTGGTTAGATAACAAGGAAAACATACAACAAATATCGTCTATAAGGTAATTAATATTAGTGAGATACGATTAATTACATGATTCAACTTTATCAAATTGAAATAAATATGTACATTATTTCATTGACCATCTTTATAGGTTCGTGTGAATAAGAGATAAATATGACGATCCACATTGAAATTTCACAAAAGAATCTGCAATATTATTTTGTGCAAAGCTTATTATTCAAATCTTTGCTTAAATTTTTTGAATTGATAATCACGTGTGTTGCACGTGTCAAAAATCTAGTGTGTATATATATATATATATATATACATGAGAATAGTTTGATATATGGTAAATCCTTGGTAAGCAATTGAAAAGCCACTTGGCAATTTTAAGTTAATAAATATTATAATAAAAAGATTTAATTAAATCATTAAAAGTAATAGAATTAGAAAATACATTAGACTTTTAAAAATAATTTTTTTCATTATCTTTAAAATAGAAACTCACATGTGGAAGAGATCTAAATTAACTTTTAAAGTTTAATAAACTTATCATTTTCACATGTTATAAAATAAATTTGAATACATTCAATTTAATATCAAACTAAAAATAAAAATATAATAATAATAATAGTAATATTAATGGTCACGACCCAAAAATGGATGTGATGGCACTCGTCTTATCCCACCAAGACAAGTCAGCCTAAAACCCAGATATCACAAAAATGCAGAAGTAAGACAGATTGAATTATCAAAATATCGTAAGTGCGGATAACTAAGTCAACTTAATAAAACCATTAAAACCTGGTCACGTGTACAAGCTTCTAAAGTATTACAATTGAATCAAAAGAAAGTTACAAGTCTCATATGACATTGTTTCTAGAATAAAACAAGATCATAAATATGAGTAAGAAGGTCTGCTGAGATGACAAACAACTACCTCACAAATCTCCACAAGAATCCTTGGAAAAGAAGATAATTGAATGTATAACGAAGATCGGGGCTCGTAACCTACAAAAATGTAGAAGCAAGGGGTGAGTACCAAACGACACGGTACTCAACAAGTAAACTTATAAACACAAGCTAAGGGAATAGAATACAGGTACTCCTTACACCTTAACCGAACCTCCACAACTACAACCTGTATAAAAACTAGTCCAACCTAATAGTTCACAATTTACATAGCCCACAGCTCAGCAACAACAATCTAACAATTACATATTCTCAACAACAATCTTAGTACTCATCAATCACAAGTTCCACAGAAAGGCACTGTTGCGTCCAAATAGCACACGCAAGTGCACGTGGTCGTTCAAGTATTAAAGTGGCTCTTATAAAGAGCCGGATATCGTACCCATAGGGACTTATGCTTAGAATCACACAATTTCTCTAACTTTCAGCTAATCGCAAGTGTTACCAAGAGTTCAAAAGTGATTTAGTTTCTAATTCTAGAGTTGTCACAAAATGCAATAAAAGCGATTCAATTTCAAGGGTTTAAAAACAATGATTGGGTGAAGTCCAAGGATGCAGCTTCTATCAGGATTCATGCAATCACTATCATTTATATATGTATTTATCAACTATCGAATCAATGAATCACAGGGTTAAATGTATGATCATGGTCTCCCGACCTCTAATCGCCTACGATAAATAACACCCTAACTACATCATTAAGCGGGGATAGGATGGATTAAGTACCGAGCATTAAGATTTCTTCCTGTATAGTGACCCAAGCAAGGTTTCTAGGTATATCCCTATCCTAGATACAAATTAACCCTAGTTGTTTAGAATTAATCATGCTCCTTATGTCCCACGTTCTATCCTCTTATTCCTCTCCCAAGTTCAATTTGGACAATGTATTTATTCCAATGGTGATCAGTCACAAAATACGAAAAATAAGAACATAAGAAAGATTCATATGATAATTGACATTAACCCAATGAAAACTTAATAGATTACAATAATCATGTAGCCACAGCCCTAGAACTAGGGTATTTAGCTACTCATAATCCAAGATACAATCAAGCAATGTTCAATAAACATAAAGACATCGAAAGGAAAATAGTTTAACAAAGAACCCTAAAAATGGTGAAAACGTTCTCCCAAGTTGTAGTTCTTCAAAACCCAGAAAAAGAATATTTAATAAAATAAATAATGACTTATTTATACTAAAAGTCGAAACAACCAAAACTGGGGCTCAGGAGCGCGACACGGAGGCCTCTTTAAATTTCCATTTGCACATAATTTCACTTCTCCGCGATGCGGGAAATCTACGGAATGCTCTGCCTCAAAGTCGCTTCTCGCTAATTAATTTTTTAACCCTCTCCGCGATGCGGAGACACATCTATAATTCGCTGTGAGAGAAAATGCACCTCCGCGACGCGGCTGCTACACAGAGGGCTTTGCCTCAATTCACCATTTCACGATCCAAAAATAGAATTCCTCTCCGCGACGCGGAGAGGATACAGAGATGACTTTGAATGGCATTTCTTCAATCTTCTTCCTTGCTTCTTTTCTACTCGAATCTTTTGTGTTTCCCATTGTCCATTTTCGAGCTCGTTTATCCAATTAAGCTCACCTACACAACTAATCATGTTGGTTTGCTCATAAACACACAAAAGACTCAATAAAACTATAAAAAGAGCACATATTGAATTCAAACTCAGCTTAAATGCGGGCATTGTTAGATTTCTAGACATATAAATATGTCTAAGATCACTACCCCACACTTAGAGCTTTGTTCGTGCTCGAACAACTTACTAACTACTCCTAAACCTAGACTCACTACTATGGTATTTGTGCATCTGCTGTTTTCTTCCAAGGATCTGTAACCAGTTAACACATGCATGATTTTATTCAAAGTATGCATGACTCCTGTAATTGACTTGACAACTTTTAGCAACCAACGCATTCAACAACATGTGCACCATTACATATCACCTATCCTTCATACAACAAGTGCCCCTCACTCCAAAGAATAGTCCACACACTCAACTCAGCAAGCTGAATATATTTTAAGGACTTTGCAACCAAGGTACACTCTCACTCAACAGAAACATCAAACATGTATGCATTGAGAACCATAGGCTTGCCCATTATGTACATCTCTACTAATAAAGTGTGTTATGCTCAAAATCAAACAGGACTTGTTCTGGTTGTAATATAGGCTTAAGGTAAGGGAGGATTCGTTTAGATAAAATTAGTGACTTATCCTCCTTAATGCATCATATTCAACTTTCCTCTTACATTCACAACTTTTTCTTTTTGTTAGCCACTTCCTTCTTCATAGGTCTCCACTAGTGTTACCAACCTTGCCTTTATTTCTTACTTGCCCCTTTATTTCTACTCTTTTTTTTAGACACTCAACAATAACCACCCTATTTTTGTTAGGGTCAGGGTCATCATTAAGGTATTTACTAAGTTAGCCACCTTCAACTTGGGTTTCTCCTAGTTGAAGTGCACAATGTCCTAAGGACCTGGGCCAATCTCAGATTCACACTCATGGGGTATCATTTTACCTCCTCTTTCCACTCTTCCCCAACAACTAAGCATTTCCACCATGTTTACTCTTTCCGTTGTTTTCACTTTTCCTCCTAACATGTCCTAGGAAGCTTCTAACTCCCTTCACTGTGATGGAGGGTGGCAACTTCTCAATAACTTCCACCTTAGCTTTGTCAACTTCCAGCCCATTCTTGGAGATCTTGTGCCCCAACACAATTCCCTCTCAAACCAGAAAGTGACACTTCTCCCAGTTTAGCACCAAATTGGTTTCTTCAAACCTAGCAAGAACTCTGTCAAGATTAGTCAAACAAATTTCAAAAGACTCATCAAGTGGTTCCCCTCATGACCCGTACAAGTGGGCGTGGTCCCTGACTGGGCTGCCCAAAATTGGGGCGTTTAAGTAATTTCGTTTGGTTTAATTATTAGGTGGGGTTGATTTTAAATAGTTTATATCACTAGTATATATAATTTTTAAGTCCTAAAATAAATCATTAACTCCTTATTTCTCTAAAACCCAAAAGAAGTTCCTCTTTTCAAATATTCTCTCTCTAAACTCAAGGAAGAAGAAGGAAGCCATTGAAGCTAGGGTTGGTGGATTTCCAAGGTGTTTCTTCTTCATTTTTCGTGGGGAATCAATAGCAAGGTATGGTAGTCTTGATCCTTGTCTAACTTTTCATTCAAGGAGCCAATTCAAAGGAAATTTAAAACAATGAAAATCTAGGGTTCTACTCAATCTCATGGGTTCTTTCATCAAACATTTTCAAATGGTTTCTAATGTCAAATTAGTATTATATTGATGTTTAATTGATGATTTAAGATGAATTTTACTCTATGAACCCATGATTTCTCTCAATTTCTAAATTGTGACTTATGAAGTGGGTCTATTGATTATGAATGAATGATGGTGAATTTATGCTTAGATTGCTTTAGATTATTGAATTGTATCATCATCTATGTCTAATTATGGTGAATTGTTGGTGAATTGAGGAATTGTGATCATAGCCTTGAAAGGGCAAGTTTCACCTAATTTCATGATAAAGTAGAATTGTTCTTGAATTGTTGATCCACTTGAAAGGTGGATGTGTTTACTTATTATGCACATTGTGATCATGGCCTTGAAGGCATATTGTGAGGAATTGAAGTATTATCATGATGGTGTGATGTGAAGCATGTGTGTGACCTAAATTAATGAATGAATGAAGTCTAATGATAATGTTAATGATGAAGTACTATTTGAAAGGATATTCTCATATTGTACTCTAATGAATGAAAAGACATGTTGGGAAAGGACTTTCTCACAATATGGGATTCTTAGGTGAAAGGCTATTCTCATCTTTGAATCTATGAGCTTTCCAATAAATGAATGTTGGGTTGGGATGGGTACTCATCCATGAGTTGAGGCGGAGTACCTAGTAACAATTTCTTATCCCATAATTGAATTAATGTAATGAATGTAATGCACTTTGTGGGGAATAATGCTAAGCACCGAGTGGACATGACTTGAGATGGGTGCTCATCCGGGAGTTGAGGCGGGGTACTTAGTAGAAATCTCTTGAGATGGATGCTCATACGTGAGTTGAGGCGGAGTATCTAGTAGCAATCTTCCTATCCCATAAACTATGTGCCCACATAGGGTCTAGCTAGTGGAATCCACTTAAGCTAAAGAACAATGGTCCTACCTTAGGCAAGTAGAAATCCCTTATCCGGTGAGGGTGACATCGGGATTCCATGTCAAGCTCTCATGGTCTATGTCGGTTAAGGCTTACCCCCATAAGAATGTTAATGAACTATGGATTCTTAAGGATGTACTACTTAGTTTGGGTGGTGGTATGGGATGCCATCTATACATTGCACAAGTAGGCATTTGAGGGAGGTCATGGTGTGTTCCTTTATAATGTTAATGAATGAACGGACTCTTATGATCATGTTAATGAAGAATGTTGATATTGCATCTAATGAATGAAGGTGTTCTTAATGAAGTTAATGAATGGTAACTTGAATGGTTGTATGAGTAATGAAAGAATGCATGCTATGATTTGGATTGTATATATGAGTACTTCCTTGTTATGACTTGTTGAGTATGAATGTGCCTAGTCTATGGTGGCTTCAAAGGAGCACTTAGTGTGAGTAGTAGTATGGGATGCTACTTGCACATTGCACAAGTGTGACTTAGAGTTATCTTAGGCGATGGTCCTTATGTAATGATCATGTCTTACATAATGTTTATGTCTTTATGAATGTATGTTGTTGAAGGTGGAAAGGTTGAATGGCAAGTTCACTTTTGGTGACCTTAGGGTGGTGCCTTGGTGTGGATAGTTGTATGGGACGCTATCCATACATTGCACAGGGTATAGCCTAAGGGTTACTTTATGTGAAGAGTTATGTAAAGGTAATGGGTTATATGTGTTGAACATAGCTCTATTGTGATAAATGACTTGTATGTTGGTTATGATTGAGTATTATGACTCTTATACTTGTATTTAATGAAGTTTTACCAAAATAGCATAAAAGCATGTCTTTCAAAAAAATGTCCTTTTTAAGCATATT
This sequence comes from Solanum acaule, assembly GCA_036250505.1. Classification (NCBI taxonomy): domain Eukaryota; kingdom Viridiplantae; phylum Streptophyta; class Magnoliopsida; order Solanales; family Solanaceae; genus Solanum; species Solanum acaule. Next base: position 3,285 of record JAJOOR010020403.1, on the reverse strand, counting down.
TTTGCATGGCTATCATACTTAGTACATTTTGTGTGCTAACCCATATTTTCTTTACTCTTATGAAGTGTAGGGATTGACACTCAATTTGAGTCCCCTTAGTGAAGCTTGGACTAGACTCCTTCCAAGACATCTTTTGGGTATGTCCTCATAGACCAAGGACAAGGACTTTTCATGTTTTCTAGTTCTTTTATATTTTTAGACTATTGTTAAGACTTCGATTGTAAAGGGTCGTGACCCTATCTTGTATAAAGTTTTGTCTATGATGGCCATGTGAGACTTAGTATTCCGCTGCTTTATAAATGAGTTTTTGACTGTTGGTTTTATTAAGAAAAGTTTTAAATTTCGCACTGTTTTTATTACCTATGCGATGAATGAATGCTATGAAGCTTGTATTAGACCCCTTCGGGGTCGAGTACGCCGTGTTACGACTAGGGGGTGCTCTCGGATCGTGACATCAATGGTGAGGAATTGAGGTTTTAATCAAAGGATTAGAGTTAGAAGTAGTCTAAATCGGATGGGATCCTCATTTAAGGGATTGAGCTAGAAATAGTTTATACCCGTTCAAGCTAATGTTTGATTATTTTAAATTATTTTAGGATTCAAAACACAAAACAAACTCATTAATTGGGTTAAAAAACATTGAATGTAGTTCAAGATAAATGTTATCCATGTGATAATTCATTCTAAGATAGTTAGCCAAGACTTATCAAATTGACACCCCGTCGAATGCACACCTCTAATCTATCCAATCTTGATAAATCAACATTTGTGTTAGGTTCGCTATTGAAATATGAAATTGATCATTTGTGACAAATAAAAACTCCAAATTTACATTCATTATTAATGCAATATACATGCTCTTGTGAAGTATCTCAAACTGAAACACGGTCATACATGCTGAAAGGCTAGAGTCCGCAGAACAGGACATGCACCACGCATTGGACTTCGTACCTCAAGTAATGATGATTGAGAGTTTGGGGAGAAATTTTGATGCAATGATTTTTCAATGCACAGAGAAGAAGACAAAGAGGCAAGATGGACCCTGAGGTGCAAATCCCCTACTCTAATAGCCCTCACGTCGCATATCCCTATTTTACAAATTCATAGTTTATCAAGTTAAAGCAGAGCCAAATCGAAATTATGATTTCAATTCTACTATTATAAATAGGTTATGATGACGATGTTTTTGAGGTTACACACTACCATTAGAAGTTAGGCACTATCGTTAGAATAGAGTATTCATCATTCTTTGTTGCAAACTACTTTAGAATTGGTCTTATGGTTAGTTACTACTTTCTTATAAGATTATTATGGAATGAACAAGATGCTCATGTAAGAGTTGAACTAATCAAAAGTTTAGTTTACTTTCTTTCATCTTAATGTTCATTAGTTGTTTAAATTACTTTTATTATTATTCACATCTAGTTATGAGTAGCTAAATCTTATAACTAGGGTAATGGAACTTAAAGTGGGGGTAAATATAATGAAATCTTTACATTAAAATATTCACATGAAGGGGTAATCATTGTGTATTAAGGTTCTTTCATAAAGATTATTTTTTAATAATTACAAATATTAAGAACTCAATCATATTCTGATTAGCGTGACAAAAAAAGTTAAGATTAGGAAAGAGAATCATTGACAAGGATTTAGAGTTACCAATTTCCATCTAATAGTTTGAGCTAGATATAGGATAGATAACCTGAGGCATATGATGAATGCACAAATTAATTCGGCACCCTAGTGTCGGCAAGGAACTAGGGTGAAATTATCTTAATTGGGCCGAGGCTTTAGGAGACCAATAGATTCGTCAGTTTTGCACAGTAAACACACCTAAATGAGTTGATAGTAAATTATTTGTTTGAATTCTGATATCTAAAAATCATAACTATAGTTCGTATTTAATTCTTGATAACAACTACATTAATATAATTTAGTTAATAATTCTCCTTTTAACACCTTCAATTAAAATAGTAGCGTCATTAGTTTGAATTTCATTTGCAAATTATAAAGTTCCCTCACTCTTTGTGAGAATCGACCCCAACCTTGGTCGTTTACTATATGTTGACATGGACCGCTTTATTGTCATTTGATAGTGTAATTTGAGTGTCATCAAACTCGTATATTTATGGTAGTTGAGGTGAAAATATGTCATGCCCTATATTTGATTAAAATAAGATTTATCAGCATTCCCTATTTTGTGGATATCATACTATGCACATGCATTTACATGAGATCGATTATGAATAAGGATTGTGCATGCAGAGATCATCCGTATTGCAATCGTTTTATGTTTTTGAACTGAACACGTGAAGATCGTCCGTGCAAATAATTAATTAATTTTTTGATAATGCATTGGTATCGTCCGCACGAGCATGTAAATACCATCCGTGCTTGGTACATGAAACTCTCTAGTCCTCCATGGATCCCAATTATCAAACAGAGAAAGTGGATGTATGTCACATTTTGTCAGTACGGTGCATTCTCATATTGATTTAATGTTAAATTATATATTAAGATGGCTATGGTACTATTTGACTTGATACATCTGATACAACAATTTGGATATTATTAGTGGTCTAACTGATAGTTTTGAAAAAAATACTTGTTTTAATTTTCATAATGAGGTGATTTATTTTATAACATAATTATACTAGTGAAAAAAAATGAAAATATTTCTCATTATTGCGTCTAGAAAGGGTTAGTAATCAAAGTTTACCAAGTACACATGTTTTTCATATCCACTCTATACTTGCTACATCATTTTGCGTACAGAAACTGAGTCGAGCGACCATATGGGACCATTTAAAACTTAATTCAGACAATACACATCTTAGAAATAAAGTTACACAAATACAGATCAGAAAATATGGCTTTTAGACAAAAACCATACCTCCATCCACTGATGTAATCTGAATCCTGGTTTGAGCTAACAAGTGTTCCATCAAAGCAAACAAATGCAGACTAAATCTATCATCATATTTCAAGTCATAGCTAAATTAAACCAAATACGATGATATACAAACATGAAGAGCAATGTCCCATTCCCATGATAGTTTGTGAAGATCAAACTGATATACCGTGAGTTTACGGTATTTCTAATACATTTCACTTACAAGTTGTGTGTGTCTAGGGCCTTTTTATATTGGTTTTTATGTGTTTTTATCATGTTTTGCAGGAAAGGTGTTCAGGCGCGGAAGTTTAGAGACAGCTGAAGGAACTGCAGAAAAAGGGCATCCACGGAGATGATCTACGGACCGTAGGTCCATTCACGGTCCGTAGGTT
>JAJOOR010020402.1:0-21273 GCA_036250505.1 Solanum acaule | reverse complement strand
CACATCGCTGCAGGGGCAGCGTTTTTCATGCCTAGTGCTATTATTTTCATGCCTATTGTTAATTATTAATAATATAAAAATGATAAACAAGACGGATATTATACTCAATAAAATTGTTGAAGCATGAGGAAAATTTAATTATATATCATAAATAATAATAAAAGAATATTAAATTAAAAAAAACTTTTTTTAAAAATTCTTAACCAAAATCAAGAAAAAAGATTTTTTTTTAGAAAATTGATGCTAAGGCAGCGATTTTTATTTTTTTTAACGTACGACAACTTTTGTCAGAAGAAAATCGCTCAATCGTACGACAACTTTTGTCAGTGATTTTGGTTAAGAATTTAAAAAAAAGTTTTTTTTTTTAATTTAATATTCTTTTATTATTATTTATGATATATAATTCAATTTTCCTCATGCTTCAACAATTTTATTGAGTATACTGTCCGTCTTGTTTATCATTTTTATATTACTAATAATTAACAATAGGCATGAAAATAATAGCACTAGGCATGAAAAACGCTGCCCCTGCAGCGATGTGTAAGGAAAAAAAATTTCTGACTTAAAATCGCAGCCATTTTAATTTTAAAAAAAATAATACAGCAGCGATTTTTAATAATTTTTTTTTTTTACAAAATCGCTGCCCTAGCAGTGATTTTTCGTTTTGTGTCAGAGGAAAATCACTTCGTCAGGAGCGATTTTGCCCTTTTGGTTTTAAAAAAAATTGATGTGCAATTTTGGAATTTTTGACATTTTTTTTTGCCCTTTTGGCTCCGGACTCAACAAATGAGTCCCCAAAACTTTTATATGTTTATATATTGTCCCTCAACCAGGGTCCAGGAATAATTTATTTATTTTTTCTAAAGACAATCTCCTTTTCATATAGGGATTAATTTATTCAACAATTTTCTATACTTTTTAAACCATGTTCTATATTTTGTTGAACCATTTTGATTCTACTACTCGTTTTTTTTAGTAGCTCAAAATAGTTTCACTTTCCTATTGGTGCCCACGTTTGATCTCCACAAATTTGACTCCATCTTATTTAATGTTCAAAAATGTTGATTATATAACAAATTTCCATTCCTAATAAATTGTGTTATACAATTGGGAAAAGGTTAAAAAAAAATAAAAAAAATTGTGTTATACAATTGGGAAAAGATTAAAAATAATTTTAAAAAATAATGCGGTGAACGTGGATCGAACACGTGACCTTCAGATCTTCAGTCTGACGCTCTCCCAACTGAGCTATCCCCGCTTGATATTCAAATATCAGTTTTATAGTTATTTATAAGATATTAAAAGCGTTGCACTAAAAGTTAAAAGGAAGATTGTATTATGCATCGGTGGGTATAATTTTCACTTTTTCAATCCTTTAAAGAAGGAAAGCTCAACACATTTTACTTAGCAAACCATAACATCACTCATAGAATTACACTTAAATATTATTGTTGTTGTAAGTTATTAACATAATGTTCCCTTGTACTTGAAATTGTCTCAGTTCAACTCGATACGTCTTTCACTTGCTGATCTTGAAATAGTGGTGATTATACAAGTAATACATACAAATATGAAATATTAAAAGTTGTTAATCATTGGTGTACAACAACAATGGAGAAGATGGGAACGGGCGAGCATTTTTTATAATTTGCTAAACGCTAATAGTAAAAATTAGTAAAAATTTAGGAATTTCGTAGTGTAAAGGAGCAAATTACATTCTATTCCTATTTTTTTCAATCTACAAAATTCCCTAAAATTGTTGTCATCCAGATACACCTCATTCTTCTGGATACAACACATTTGATACATTATACAACTAAGTTTGTTGAGATTAAAAAAGAAATTTAATATAAAATTAAATATCAGTTCTCAAATCATGCAAATCAAACTGATGTCAATCTCTCCCAAATAATAGCTCCAAACAATTCAAATTTCAAATTTTCTTCTCTCAAATCTCTCCCAAATCATAACAGTTCCAAAAGAGTCGACAATTTTATATAGTTTTGTATCATATATAAAAAAACTATGAATATAATATATATTGATTTGTATATAAAATGGTGCTGCAGATACATAACAACATGTGACACTTCTCAACATCTGATACATAACTATGTTATACACATAACAAAGTTATATTTCATATACATAACTATGAATATGATACAAACTAATTTTGTTATAAAACATTAGTGTTTATGTATCAACAGTAATATTTGATAGTGTCTACATATACATAGCATTCTACTATTTGATAGTGTCTATAGATACATAGCCTTATACTAGTTGAATAAAGTTGGGTGTATGTATCGGTAGTAAAAAATAGCGAAATTTGTAATAGTTGTGTATCCAATACATAACTATGAACATGAGATATATATATATATATATATATATATATACTAATTTGTGTTTCAATAAATTAGGGTTATGTATCAAAACTAATATTTGAAAATGATATATTGTACATCATAAAATTATAATGTATCACAAAGGTGAAACGAAAGAATTATACATTAACTTAAGAGTCAAATCAACTAGATACATTAAAATATCTACCGAAAGCAACAAATTTTTTTAAAAAAATCAACAATTTGATATGCTAAAAGCAACAAAAAAATGATAAAGAAATTATTCCACACTTTCACCTTTGCTCTGTATCAACTCTTGTAGCTTTTTTCGCTTTCAACAATGGAGTCACCCATGGATCTCGACCCAAACCCCTTACCAGAGCCACCAACAACTCTTGATAAAATTGTAATGTATCATAATGTTGAAACGAATGCAATATACATTAATTTAAGAAACAAAAAAACTAGTTACATTAAAAAGTGAACCTATATGTATCAGAAAAAGATGAATAACAAAAAAATAGAAAAAAAAGTCAACAATCTAATTTGCTGAAAGCAAAAAAAATGATGAAGAAATCCTTCTACACTTTTTCTTTTGCTTTGTATCGATGTTTGTAGCTTTTTTCACTTTGAACAATGACGTCACCCATGAATCTCAACCCAAATTTCTTACCGGAGCCACCAACAACTCGACCTTTTTCCTCTTTTTTGGATGCTTTTTCCATAATCGATTTTGAAGTTTAAAATACATCCTTCTTTAACTAAATTTGAAGATGAATAGCTAAAAAAAAAAGAAGATCGATATCTATGAAGTGGCAAGAGAAAAGTGGATAAAGATTAAAAAAATGAAAAAGAACTACCTCTTCAATAACTTGCAATCATAAATCGGAAAGAGAAAAGATTTGAAATTCAAAAATAGAGTAAAATGGAGATAATTGGTGATATCATAGAGCTATTTTAGGCTTGAAAAAAGGGAAAAAAAACTTGGGGTGATAGTTTATAGTGATGTCTCCAAAAAAGTGAGAGAACTTTTGAAAAATGAGGGATTTTTGTAATTTTTTAGAATGACAGAGAATAATAAAAAACAGGGTAAAAAGGATGTGTAGTAAGGCAATTTTTCCCTTTTTAATATATATAAACAGGTTGTGCCTTTAACTGAATATGTGCACAATGTGAACGATTATGGACGAAATAATGTAGTTCGACTTAGAAAAAAACATGCACCCGTTGCAGATTTCAATATAAGGAAATACCTTATGAACATGATTGTGCTGTATTGAAATGGAAAAGCCTAGAACCAGATGAATATTTCTCTGATTTATACAAATCAAAGACTATGTTGAAGATTTATAACATGCCTATACATCCTTTACAAGATGTAACTGAATGGGTGATACCAGAATACATACAGGCTGATGAAGTATTGTCTCCGGAATTCAAGAGGCCTCATGGTAGGCCAAAAGAAGAAGCCTCGCGAAAAAAATATCGAAAGAGTTATTCAGGACTAAGGAAAAAAAATACATATAGTACTTGTAAAATTGCAAGTCACAATAGGCGGTTATGTAGGAATAAGCCTCAAGATGTTTAAATTTTTTAATTTTTAATTTTTATTATATTTTTATGATTTATGCAATTAAAGAACTTATGCAAATGGGAGGCCATGAATACTATCCATTAGGTTTTATCTTGTTGTTGATTGTTTTGGCAAGTTCATCAAACGCTCTATTACCCTAAAGATAATTCATGTATTTACCTGATTCAACCAAATCAAAGTGTAGCATTTCTATTGATGTTGTATTAGGTTCAATAGACATGATGAATGTGTGTAATATAATTCCAAATAAATGCATTGTCATTATTGTTAGTTTCCCAATACCTTAGCTTTAAAACTAGCAATCAATTCTCGTTTAAAGATAGAACTTTTGCCTGGAAAATAATCATGAAGAATTATGTTGGGTTGATCAATATTGAAGCAAAAATCATGACTCATTTTCAAAATAATTCAACCTATAAATATTGCAAATTTCCTAATTGTAAAACGAAACTTCGTGCCATTTTTGTATTGGTAGAACTACCACCTAAACAATTGTGTTCGCATATGACATCGTCTAATTAAAGTTAACTAAGCAAAACATGATGATCCACATAAATGATTGTACTGACTCTTCTTTAACTTATGCATGATCTTTATTAGTATATAGCACTGCATGTGGGGGACATTTTTTGATACATGTTTGACATGAATCCAATTCCTTATACAAACATGAAGAAAAATATATTCCTGTGTGTAAATCGAATATTTATACAAATTAATTACTATATACAATTATATACTTTTATTCAAATATTTTATATTTTGTATAAATAAGAACTATTTGTGTTTATATATAACTATAAACTTTATATGTATACAAAGATAAGATTTAATATACGAAATATACATATACATGAACAAATTGTATATATGTAAATACATAATAACTATAAGAAATACAAACTCTATATACATCAAGGTTTTGTACAAATACCTGATGTTTTTCAAATGTGTCGTGATCTGATGAACCAGACACAACCTCGTCAGATGTTCTTGATTGATTACTATTAGAATTACTTTCTTTGACTTCTCTCTTATTTCCTCCTTTGACTAATTTAATGTCGCTTGCTTGTCATTTTTGACAACTTGTTGCAGTGTAACTGAGTTATTGTTTTTCTTGGATCTCAACTTTTCAATAGAATTTTCCTCTAGAATTTGTCTAGATTTCAAAATAGACCTTGTATTGACACCAAAAATTTGTGTTAAACCTAGTAAAAACGAAGGTGGATTACCAACCACTTGGACATGCAATGGCATATCTCTCGTAATCTTCTTAGATAAAGTTTCATCATCTATTTTATTTTTGAAAAAGCTGAGAATCTAATGACTGATGATAGACTTAAGAGAAAAATTTAGCCAAAAAAATAAATACATATACAGATTTATTTTTTAAAAGAAAAAGAGGTTGAGAAACGATTTAGACGGTTACCTGCAAAAGGGAAAACACGATTAGGAGGGAGATGATGAATTTCGACTTTCAAATTGAAAGTGTAAGAGTGATTTTATGAGAGAAATAGAGAATGTGAAGAGGAGAGATAAAATTTAGTTTGTATAAAATCATATACCAAGGCCGAGAAAGGTTTTGTCGGTTCGGTGTACAAGGAAATTGTGGGTCATAATTAATGGCAAACAAATTGAAAATGTAACCGCTCACATAATTACATGTCCATAGCCCAATCTAAAGTAATTCAAAAAATATCAATTCTCTCAAAAAAAATTTTACAGCTCATACCCCCCCCCCCTCCCCTATTTTCCTCATTTTATTCTGTTTGTCCTATCATTAATTTCTTTTGTTCGTTCTTATTTATTATTTTTATTTTCTCTTTTATTCTTTTCTCATTTATTATTTTTATTTTCCCTTTTTATTCTTTTCTCTTTTATTTTTTTTATTTTATCCTTTATTAAAGATACCATTTGATAATAATTTTATTATTTCTACTTTTTTTGTTAGTTTATCTTCATCTTTTTTTTCTCTCTTTCTATATTTTCACCTTTCTAAGAAAATAAAATAAATTATTTTTATTTTCTCTTTTATTCTTTTCTCATTTTTTTCTTCATATTATCATTTATTAGAGATAACCATTTAATGGGAAAAAGCAAAGGTATATTATGTCAGTGTCAGTAGTGTCAGTAGCAGTGACAGGGGTTGAGTACAACTTACCTACCACTTCATTCTTCTTCAAAATATATAAAAAAAAATATAAAGCAGGAACTCAATTTCTCTCTCAAACTATTGAAATCCTACATTAACAAGTTACTCAAATATGCTCTTCTCTGCAACAGCACCAACAGCCATGGCGAGAACCAAACACTTAGTGAAACGAAGTCGCACCAAACCTTCTGTTGAAGCTGGACCTTCAACGAATCCATCAACACCTACAAGAAAAAGTACAAGGATTGCGCCGATAACTTCAGTGCAAAAGTCAAAACAGGAGAAGCTTTACAAGCCAGGGACAATGGCGCTTCGAGAAATCAAGCACTTTCAGAAGACGTGGAATCTTGTTATTCCAGCTGCTCCTTTCATCAGACATGTTAGAGAAGTTAGTCACTTTTTTGCACCTGAGGTAACTCGTTGGCAAGCTGAGGCGTTAATTGCTATTCAAGAGGCTGCTGAAGATTTTTTAGTTCGTTTGTTTGAAAATGCAATGCTATGTGCTATTCATGCAAAACGTGTTACACTTATGAAAAAGATTTTGACCTGGCTCGACGACTTAGAGGAAAAGGACATCCTTGGTGAAGCATTAACATCTTATCCCAAGTAGATTGTCATATAGCTTCAAGTTCAAAGAATCAGCCTCTGATGGAGTTTATAAAGTTTGACTATCAGTACTTATAGATTGTTCTTATTTGACCATTACCTCTTTTTGTAATTGAATGAGCTAATTATCTTCAAGTTCTTAATATTGTAGTAGCAATTCTTACAACCATAGTTTGACTTAATTGATCGATGTGATTTTGGACGAACTACGTATATGTCATGCAGAAAATAGTCTGTATTTTTTGGTTTAGGCCGCATATCCTTTAGTAGGTTTTTGAGGAAAGCAGATTCTATTTTTCCTCCTTATGCTTTCTTTTCCATTTTGTTTTGGGGATCCAAGCTACTGATCATTTTATAATTTTCTTGTAAAAAATAAAAATAAATAAATAAAGATACCATTTAGTAAGTAATATTTTTATTATTATTTTTTCTTCTTTTTGTTTTGGTTAGTTTGTCTTCTTTTTTTTCTTCTCTATTTCTATATTTTTACCTTTTTAAGAAAATAAAATAATTTACTTTATTCTTTTCTTATTTATTATTTTTATTTTCTCTTTTATTCTTCTCATATTTTTTCCTCATATTATCCTTTAATAGAGATACCATTTGGTAACAATTTTATTATTTCTTTCTTTATCCTTTTTCATTATATCATTTATTAGAGATATCATTTGGTAATATATACACTTATCGTACCATTTACCAATGAGTATAGGTTGTGAACAAGAAACCTTAATCATATCACAACAATATATATACTCTTATAGTATCATTGACTAATGAGTAGGGTTGAACAAGAAGCCTTAATGATACCACAAATATATATACACACACACACACACTCATAGTCTCATTGACTACTGAGTAATTTTTGAACAAGAAACATTAATGATGCCACAAATATACATATACTATTATAATATCATTGGCGAATGAGTAATTTCTGAACAAGAAATCTTAATGATACCAATACAGTATATATACTGATTTAATATCAGTTATACGAAATTATCAATCTTAATGATACCAATACAATATATATATATATATACTGATTTAATATCAGTTAAGCGAAATTAATTAGGGGTATATAATGTAGTTATTTAGTGTGGATGAAAATAAAATGTATATATTTGTAATTATTTTGCTTTTATGGGGTATTAACTTAGTTTCCCTAAGTTATTTTCTTATGGTAAGGCTTGTGTACGCTTTATTCTCCCTATATCATACTTTATAAAATTACACTGGGTATGTTGTTGTTGTTGGAGTTAATATCTCAAAAGGTCACTCAACTTCTATTATTTATCTAACAAACTCATTCAACTTTATTTTGTATCAATAAAATCATTCAACTTAGACTTTTGTATCAATAAAATCACTTGACTAAATTTATTATTAAATAAATTATTTTTTATGTCATACAAATATGAACCCTATAAATAAATACATTTTTTTTAGAAAAACTCGTTAATAAACTTTTACGAGCAAACTTAATTAATGAAAGAAATACTACTAATATTAAAGTATGTAAGCATTATGACATTATTATTATAAATTTTTTTTAAAAAAGTTCTAAGCTTCGATGCAAAAGTATAATATAATATATATAAAATGATACTTTTTATTTTATTTATTTTTTTAAAAAAAAGTTAGGAAAGAAAATAATTAAATTTTATACGAGCATTGTTATGTTAATTTTGCAATGTCGAAGAAAAGGTGTCAGTTATGACTTATGACTTGTGATATTTCACAAAGTAATTAATTGAGGTCACAATTTAAAACCTTTTAGTACTCTTATTCCGTTATTCTCGGTCTAATGAGTCCTAATTAGATCCATGAATATAAATTTTAATATTTCATCAATAATTTTTTGGCGCTAATTCTAAGAAACAGATATAGTAAACTAATAATAAAAGTCCTAATTATTTTTTTATTTACTAAATTAAGATATAATATTATACATAACACCATAAGAGTATTTGTTTCACTAATTAAGTTTATCCATAAAAGAATTTTAATTAGTTTTTTTTAATTTTATTTATTTGTGGTGTCGTTTTACATGACATAAAAAATAATTTACTGATAAATTTTGTTGAGTGATTTTAGTAATACAAAGATCTAAGTTGAGTGATTTTATTGATAGTTCAAAACAAATGTTAATGACTTTGCTGAATAAATTCCTAAAGTTGACTGACTTTTTAAGATATTAACTTTTGTTGTTGACATCCTTACATTTTTTGGCCTGATTATTTCCATGCGACAGAATAGAATGGAGAGATCTCTAATCGGGTCTTCCTATATGCCAACTTTCTTCAAATGTACGGTTTTTTTTTGCCATAGTATATCTTAGGGCTGAAATACAAGTTCCTGTTTGTGTAGGATTGACAATCTTAATCGAATAATTAATCAAATTAGCAACAAACTCAAAATAGACGTACTTTTTTTATCAATTACATATAGTAGTCGATCTATATGTAATTAGTATTGATCGACTTTAAGTTTAACGAGTAAAAGATCATATGAAATCGATTTGCAAATGAAAGAATATTTGATGATCTTTATTATTTAATGATGGTTTGATTGCAAAACCCTCTAAATTATTATGGTTTTACTTGTTTCATACGTAATTACGTTGTTTTTGGTAGCCAAACTATAATTTCCAAAAGTTTAAAAACCTGGTGGTGGTCATCGTATTCATGAATTGAGAATGAACAGAGAAATAACACTTTCTAACATAGGATAAAAAATATATAAGACTATTTAGATAAGAATTATGGGGATAAGAATTGGGTGGATGAAAGGTTAAAATAACGGAGGCTTTTCTCCACTATCAATAGTTTCATACTTAAACTATCAAATATTTTTATTGTCCCTTAACCATATCAAAGGTTTTAGAGCTTCTTCAATTTGCTTCCACGTTTCTGCATGAATACAACGTAACAGGGTTGGACGTTATGTTCTGTTTTTCGACCTTTTTCCTGTATGCTGTTTCTAATCAGTATGTTTTATTTTAGGATGAAAATCGTTACCATGGTGGAGAAGGTACACATCTTTATTTGAACCTAGCGAACTGAGAAAGCTCGAGCACGTTCTTGTCAACAAAATCCCTGGTATGGAACCTATTTCTGTTCCCAGTGTCTCCCATCATTTTAACCTGCCTAGATTTTGATATTACTCTTCTTTGAGTTACAAGTCACTCTAAGACTACAGATACCAGAAAGTAAGTTTATCATGTGTTATGCAAACCAATTATACATAGGCGTTAACTACATTGTCGCATGTATGATTAGTGTGCCAGTCAAACTTGTATATATGATGGTGTAAGCACATAACTCGACTTAATTAGTTAAAGCAAGACTAACGTAACCTTGCATCCACATTCTGTAGCTGCCTTAACTCTTGGAAGTTGGTGATAACGCTCTAGCTAGTTGTCATCGTTAACAAGTCGTTAGATCTGTGCTATCATTGGTGTGACCTTGTATTTTGCAATGGAAACAATTGTTTCATATTCAACTTTCTTGGCAAAAGTTCCCATATTCCCTTTCTGGTTCCGAAGTACAACATTGATCTCATGGATTAGAGTTTTGCTAACATCAATTTCCACTCATACTTTAGTCCTAGTGGCCTCTCATCTTGCCTGTAGTCGCTTTACAATAGGACTGACAATTCGACATAGTGCATAGAATTGAGGGAGGGGTTGTTACCAGAATAAAACATCATCATGGAGACACGGTACTATTCATCTGTGAGGGATAAGGAGATGGACAAAAAACTTCCAAGGAACAAATTAATATTAACAAATTGCTTGGCTCATTGGGATGATTGGGGTTTTTTCATTGACAGGATAGGATGTTTTGTTTGGCACTTCAAATGCCATACCAAAATCAAGCTCCCTTCTCTCCGCGATGAATGGGAAACAAAGCTGCACAAGTGTGTTGTTTCACATGAATATTTTCCCAACGACGATGAATACTTATGTAACGTCTCCCTTTTCTTCAAGGAAGAGTCGTATTGTCTAATTTGCGGTCCTCCTTATTATAAAAACTGGGTAAAGGTAACACTTTCAACACTTCAGGTTGGTCGAAAATATACACTCTGTTCCAGAATGGGAAACTAGGCATAATTTATACAAATGATTCCCGAAATAACTACTTCTACTTGTCACATTCAAGGCACCAACAGATGCCACTGCTATGTATCGACACAGACACTGGCAAGATCAATTGTTTCTAGTCCAACGAAAATTCGGATTGGGAGGCCGACTTTGAAACAAATCAATTCAATTTGGACGGATTTATTATTTTTCTATGTGGACGATTCTCCGCTGCAACTTCTTAATCTCTACCTCAAGAAAAAAACCATGTCTATTTTACACAGTGCATTAATGATATCCACACTTTATATGCTTTCCACATTGCCGATCAAAGCTTCTCAACCACTAAGCAATTTCGTGTCTGTAGTTCTCACAATACAGTTCCTCTATTCGCCAGGTAATTAAGTTAGATACGCGTATTGTAAATGTTTGTGAATGTTGTTCATATATAACATTTGATTTTGACTTATTTAGGTCAGGAAGGGCCAAAATTCAACATGGACATTTGCATCCAAGTACGGTATTAATAGTAAGCCTGTGCCTGTAGAGAGCAACATTTGCATCCATCTTTCTCTAGACCTTCAAAGGGTACGTAATATATCGTTATCTACTTTCTCAAGAAGCATACATGAGTTTCCGCTTGGTGTGTAAATTATGGAGATCCGTTGCTCCTCCGATCCATTACGTTGGAAAGTGGTTGATGATCATCATGCGGCTCCTTGTTATGATCAAGACTCCATGTGGCTTCTATCTCTAAACCAAAAGGATGGTTTGTGCACCTTCTATAATCCCTTTAGAAATTTGACCTGTTATATGAGCAACAATGATTTAGTAGGCTGTGAAATTCGGTATGCAAAAGATGGATAGCTTCTTGTGTCTAGGGGAAAATCTCTCATCTTACTTGAGCCTTCGCCTTCTGGGAAGCAAATAATTCATCTCCCACAAAAAACAGACGACTATTTCTGTGTCATTCTCAGCTTCTCCAACTAATTCTTCTGCCTGGGTAATCTTTGGTATAGCTTTCGTAAACTTGTTTCAAGTTAGGATTTCATATTTGAGACAAGGGGATGATAAATGGACTAGTATGACAAGGGACAGTGAGGCGCCTTTCCTACTTTCATGTTCTAGTCCACTCTAATTTGGTGAAGAATTTTGTGTCATAGGCCAACACGGTGGTGTTGGTGTATTTGGCTACTTTAAAGACGGAACCCCTTACTGGATTATCCATCAACTAATTCATTCACCTCCTATTTCTAGTGCTTGCCGTTTGTTTTTAGGTCAACAGGATCAAAATGTGCTACATCACCACAACATGATGTTCATGTTTATGAACTAGACTTTGGAGGGAACATAATAGTCAGATTAGTAAAACGAAGTCAAAAATTGGCTTTTTTTCACTAGCGAAGCCTCATCTATGGCCGTAAATCATGTGGATAATGCAGTTTTCTTCCCGACTTTCAACACTTGTAACGACTATACTTATGTCGCTTTCAAAGTATTGAAAGACAATCGTACGGATAAAACGCAACAGAAAGAGTGTTTGGATCCGCTGTCAACAGATACGAAATTGATCTCTCTACTCTTATGTATTGTAATAGTTTTCTTTCTTTTTTGTTGAAGTGAATATATTAATTAGACAAGAAGGTAGTTCAAAAGCTTCCAGTCAAATAGAATATAGAGTTAAAAAAAAAGTTAATTAAAGTTGTCACGATATGATTATACGTATGCGTAGAGGTGATGCTACAACCAAAGCGTTTGTAGTCCAACAGCTGGGATAATTTTCTATTAAAACCTTTTTATTACATAATTAAACAAGTATTATATTATATATAATAAATAAATAATTAAAATTGTATAAGAGTTTGGTGTGTTGAGCATTGAGAATTGTTTAGGCTAGTCTTGGCTCTATTCCTAATAATTGGTTTATATCAGGATTCAAGTACGAGAACATCACGATTCAAGTACAAGATTTTAAAGAACGAAATGAAATTTACACACTTATTTTAAAGTCAAAAGGACAAAATAATCCAATAGCCAAAAATTGTAAGTCAACATAATAGGCTCTGAGTCATAAATTGTAAGATCATCCAAATAGCCAAATAGGCCCTTAGTATTAGCCTATGTGGTCCATAATCCATATAAATAAATAAAAAAAATCGAAATCTGAATTAAAGTAGCAAATATGTATAGATATTTGGAACAATTTATGATGTAGCAAAAATATATTATGGCGATGATATCCAGTTTTAAGAAGTAATCTCACCTGGTAAAACGGAAAATCATTCTTAACAAATATATTATACTAGGTAATTTATCCGCGCTTCGCACGAGCATAAAAAATCTCTCTAAGCTTTTGAACAACCTTTTCAATCATCGACTATTATAAGAAAGAAAAAAAAAGTAAATTTTAGTAGATTTTAAGATTATTTTAACATAAATTAAATGATTTGACAGTATCACATATCTCAAGAATTGTAAATATATAATGAATGATTAACAATATCTTGATTTCATCATTTTTATCTTTTATATATTTATCATAATATATGTTTGATGATATAATTGTCTTGTTAAAATTGAGTGCTTTTTTATGTAGCGATGAAACATCACTTTTTCTATTTCTTTGTACATGAAAAATATAGAATCTGATAATTTTATGGTTAGAATAACTCCTTGTTAAAAAAATATGTGACAGTTTTTGAGAATCAATATTAATTATAAATAAGTTAAGACTGTTAAAAAATGTACATTACAACAACATAAATAATTTTTTTAGAGACAATCTACTTGTCTGAGGTCAAACGTTCAGCACTTTTCGTTATTGTTACTTTGTTACTCTAACAAAGTCTAAAGAAGGAAAAAAATAAATTTGAAACAACAACAAAATAATATTGTTGACCCTTTTAGAAATTCATTCTTCATTAAAATGTTGCTCTAAAGGCCCTTCTAAATGCTTCATCAAAGCAACTTTACGACTTTTTCAGAAATATGTACGTATAATTGTTGGATTATGAAAGTACAAGTACATCAAAATGTTGGATTCTAAACTCATTAAAAGAAATATTCTCGAACATGAAAAAACTAAAGATGGGTCTAACCTAGATAACTCAAATGCTCAGCAACGACATGAGACATGAAGGCCAAAAAATCTATGTTAATAGGAATATATTTTGTAGCTTAAGATATTACTTTTATTTATAGTAGGTTTTGTTTCATAATCTTCAAATTAAGCATGACAAAAATAGTCATAACTCACACAAAAAATATTTAGAAGAATCGAATGAGAAGGAAAAAAGAAAAACATTAAAAGGACGAAAGCTTTGTCCAAGTGAGATCATATACATACCAAACGAAAAATAGTCAATACAAATTTAAGGAGACAACAAAACAGCGAGAAAAAACATACATTAAATGGAGTAAACTATGAGATATCCAATGATGATAACAAATCATTCTAACCAGAGTACTTCCTATGTTCTGAAATAACATACCTCAAAAAAATGACTTAACACTTCAATCAACTTTCAATCCTTAAAGTACTCATAATACCCACTTATAAAATTTAGTAAAAATAGATAACTTACAATATAAAAGCCAAAAAATATGGGCATACAAAGTTATTAACTCTCAGCTGATTTTTTAAAGAACAAAAAATCTAATGCTAGAATGTGAAGGAATGACGTTGTTGATGAAAAATTAGAGATTTGTAAGAGATTTTTTTATTGTACCTACAACAATCCAGTGGAGAAAACTTCCCTAAATACTCAATTAACGTTTGTTATTTAATCTGCACTAACAAATACTTATAACAATAACTTTGCAGAAACATAAACAACTAAGTTTAAAACAATTACTCAAAGACAACAATTAATAATATAAGCATAAATTAATGACCGTAAAAATCATATCATGATCTGTATCAATAGAATGAAACAGAGTGGAAAAAATCGAGCCCACTCAATGCACAATGTCCCTTTAAGAGAATTATTCCCCTCTAGTACCTGAGGATTAAAGGAATAAATCCTCTCAGGATAGAACAATTCTATTCACCAGTGTATTGATACAAAAATAATGGTGTTAGTTAGCCACTCAACAAGAGTAAAGTACACAAATATTTAATTGTCTAGAAGAAGAAGAAGAAGAAGTTCAGAATTTTCATTTTTTTAAAATGAGAGAAAATTCCTCTGTTTATAGACAACAAAGGGTAGTGTGAACATATGTTTATTTTGACTTATTAGAAAGGTCACAACTCTTTGGAAAAGTTGCAACCCTTCGGAAATGTCACAACCTTTCATAAGAGTCACAATTTTTCATAAAAGTCGCAATTTTTCATAAAACTCTCAACTTTTCATAAAAGTCACAACTTTTCATAAAATTCGCAACTTTTCGTAAAAGTCACAATTTTTCATAAAAGAGGAAGGCTATTTTTGGAAATACTATAAATTAAAAGAGGATCCTGGTTTGTGGTGGCGCCACGTAGGCGGGCTTAGGGTTCTCTTTTATATATATACTAGGTAAATTACTCGTGCTTCGCACAGGATTGAACTATTTTACTAAGCTTACATATGGTCATTCGGTAATATTCGTATTTTCGATACATACACTACATTGTCAAGAACATTTTATCGTAAGGTAAAGTATTCTTTTGAAATCTTAAAGTGCAATATTTTTTTTAATATTCGTTTTTGTTATACAAAACTTATGAGTCATAGAGAGATTTTAAGTATAAGAAAGAAGTCTAAGAAAATCTCCATGGAAATAGTTGGTCAGAAGTAATTAAATTTTATAAATTCCAAGAAGTTATAAAGAACAACATCATACATTAAAGAAGAGATCAAAAAGCCTCGAACAACATCACTCCCAAGTAAAGTGGAACATCACGTCCATACAAGAATACAATTAACTAAATTCAAATGGAGGACTTTCGACTCCTTTCTTATGAACCTCCATCAATTTCTTTTTTATTATAGTATGTTGTATTATGTATATGTTAAAAATGACCATAAAATTATGAGTATCATAAATGTTTTTCCTCATTGTCTCAAAATAGTCATTACAATTTCCAGGATTGAGAAGTGAAGAAATAGGGGAAAAACTTTTACTTGGAGAGTCTTGGAAGGAACTGATAATATACCAAGTTTTTTTTATGAGCTTTTTTTCGAGCCTTTGTATTTGTGTTTTTCTTCATTATCTCTGGAAAAAATTCAGAATTTTCTTCAATAGAGACGATAATATGTATACCTCAATCCATACAAAATGTTTGTACCTAAGAAAAAACAATCAAAATAATATAATTGGTTCCATATTAGTAATCACATATTTATTGTCGTATGCTATCAAATATAACACAATCCACAAGCAATTTTCCCAAAAAGTATATGAAGAAACCTATAAAAAGGGACAAAAGAGAAGATAAATTTTCAATCATGCTCACTGGAATTTTTAACGGAGTTCAAAAAAAAAAGTTACAAAAATAGCAAAAAGAAATTGCAAGGGACATGAATCACTATGACTTACGGTAAAAGATTAAGCTTCATAAAATAGGAGGAAGAAAGCTTTGAGAAATGAAACACACTTCATAAGAAGCTTAATAAATGTATATGCATTTGACTGTCTTATTGCAAAAAAACCTACAAATAATAGTGGCAGAAATAAAAGATTTGTTTACTAAAGAACCAAATGTAATGAATTCAACCATTTCAAAAGCGTTATGAATTGTGGGCGGAGAAGTGCAAGAGTAGTAATGTCGCATTGCAATTAAAATCAATTTCCATTGTTTATATGAAGAAACATGTAGAAAAGGACAAAAGAGAAGATCAATTTTCAATCATCCTTGCTGAAATTTTTTAACAGAGGTAAAAGAAAGTCACCAAGATAGAAAAAAAGAATTGTCATTGTTACATGAATCACTATGACTTATAATAAAGATTAAACTCCATGAAATTGGAGGAAGAAAACTTTGAAGAATGAAACAAACTTCATAAGAACTTAATTAATGAATTTGAATTTGACTACCCTATAGCGGAAAAAAAACCTACAAATAATAGTGACAGGAAATCCTTCTATTTATAGAAAACAAATGGTAGTGTGAACAAATTCTTATTGTGCCTTGTCAAAAGGATCACATCTCATTGAAAAAGTTACAACTCTTCGGAAAGGTCACAATGTTTCATAAAAGTCATATTTTTTCATAAAAGTTGCAACTCTTCATAAATCACTACTTTTCATATAAGTTACAACTTTTCAGAAAAGTCGTTACTTTTCATAAAAGTCATTACTTTTCATTAAAGTCACAACTTTTCATGAAAGGGGAAGGCTAGTTTTATAAATAAATAAATTAAAATGGAATTCTAGTTTGTGGTGACGCCACGTACGCGGGCCTAGATTTCTCTTATATATATATATATATGATATGATTACACATTTGCTAAGTAATTCAGATTACCTTTTGAAACATTTGAACGGTTTTTTTAATTTAGTTACCAGGAAATAATATATTCAAATGCAATATTTAACTTAGAATAGTTTTTTTAATTTAGTTATCAGGAAATAAAATATTAAAACGCAATATTTAACTTAATGGGCCAAAGAAATGCTGGGATCGTAAGTCAAAAACGAGTTGAACAAAAATGAATAAATATCCGATCTTTCAATGTTTAACACAGATTAAAAAATAAATAAATAGGTTAATCGTGAAAATAAAATCATGCAAACTCATTCAGCAGGGTCGAGAATTTCAGTCAAAAGAATAAGAACGTTCACACATAGCAAACACAAAAATCATATTTATATGCTATAGCTATAATTTGCATAATTGCGCTCCATAGCAAACATAAATATGTATATTTCGCTATACATATACAAAAGAAAGCAGTTATATATAATATGTTTCTGTTTCGGTATACATATACAAAACATCAATTGTATAATCTGTATTTGTATAAAGCAAAAAAGAGAGAAAGGCAAAAGAGAACTGGGCAGGAAAATATTTGTGTTGTATAATTATAAGTGTATAGGACGAAGATATATGTATTTGCATGTGTATATACAATTTTCTCTCGCTTTATACAAACAGAAACGCAATTTATACATTTATGTTTGTATAAGCGAGAGAGGCGAGGGAGAGACTGGCGAGCGAGATCTGGGAGAGTGGTGAGCGAGATCTGGGAGAGGGGAGAGAATGGACGAAAATATATGTATATATACAATTTTCTCTCGCTTTATACAAACACAGCCGCATTTTATACATTTGCATTTGTATAAAAAGCGAGAGCGGCAAGGGAGAGAACAAGAGTGGCGAGTGAGATTCACCAGGAGAGAGGCGAAATAGCAACAATTTGCTATGGGTACAATTAAATCAAACTATGTTTATAACATTTAATTTGAATTAATAGTTTGCTATTATATACAATTTTCCCAAAGAAAAACAATATAACAATCAATCATCTATCATGCCCAATTCCAATACTAAATGATTCATCAGAAAACCCAGTATAAAATATATCTTCAATATTTGAAAACTAGAACTAGATTCTGTTGAAACCTTTTTTTTTTTTTTTTTTTGTGTGTTTGTGTGTGTTAACCTGTTGATAATGAAAAGAAAAGAATAAATAACAATAGTGAATAGTCTATCATATTATTTAAAAAAACCAATGCAAGAACACACAGAAATTCTAGAGTATCTGAAATTAAGACTAAAAACACCATATGAGATCCAACTGAAAGGTAATTTCTTACCTAAATATCAACCGGTAATATCTTCATGTCCTATACTGGAAGGATTCGATTGGTGAAAACGGTCACTTTTGGTGTTTAATAATCAATCCTACTGGGTTTGTCCTTCCCTGCAAAAGTAATCAATGCCTAAAGTAGGAGCTTTTACATGGTCTTGTGTCGACATTCTCACCAAAATTCATGGGGCAAAATGTGCAGCAAGAGGCATAAATCTTTTCAACCTTCAAGATCTGCCTGGGAAAAATGGCTTTAAAAATACAGGATAAACAAGGATTACTAAGAAGAGTTATTGGATCAAGGGAGTAGGAGTGTGATCAAGCATGTTTATCTACAGAGAGACTATCCTAAAGCAGGATAGGGAGCTACCTGATATTTCAGAACCATGCTACACCAAAAGCTATCTTCCTTATGTGCCTACAAGTCCAAAATAGACTTACAGGTAGTGACAGCCTACTCAAGTGGAAAATGTTGATTCATCACTTCAACATATGTGAGACAAGGAGATTGCGGTGTTCCCTCTTGAGTAGCAAGATTGTATAATAACCACGCTGTTCTGTAATTATGACTTGGTAACAAATATAATCCACCAGTTAACAAAAAAGACAATAATCAACCAGTAAAACCTTCTCAAAAGCATATAGCTAACTGAAAAGGCAGAATCAAAATAAAACTTTAGGTCAAATATTCATCGAGGCTAACAATAGCATCACATTATTTCAGTACAGCAGCATTCAAATTATTTATGCCGACCAATGAACAGGTCAGAAAAAAGAGATTCAGCAAACTACAAATCTAGAAGTACTACCAGGCAACAAAATTTATCTAATGGATATCAGGTATTCCACCTGACACCACGTTCTCATCCACAGGTTTAGGGCCACCACATGATCTTGAGACGGATTCAAACAGCTTCTCGATCTCTGGGGCACATCTTGTAAATGGTCGACTCCAAAAATTGTACCTTGGATTCTGTTGAACAAGTAGAAATACTGAGTTGAGAAGACACTAAATGGAATGAAGATTGCATCAGCATAAATATACACAAAATACCTTTATCAGCTCAATGAATGTGATCAGAAGACCCCATGGATGAGGTCGATTTACAATCAGGCGTTCTAATAGGACCCTGGTTATCTGTTCTTGGATCATCTCCTGCCCATTTACAGTAAAATTTAGTAACTTAAAACAATCCAAAACATAACTAAGCAAATCAAATGTCTAACCGGTCTTCACATAGTGCATAATTATAAATATAAATAAAATTATAGCAAGTACTCATTCAGCATTGCAGAAAATAATCACTCAGTTACATAAAATAAGGATAAGGTCAATAGAGGGGGAATGCAACCAAATCAAACATATCCTGGGACGCATTCACTTAGAATGTAATAACGCATGCTAATGAAAAAAAAAGTGAAACAAGAGGAGCAAGCTTTCCTTGTTTTTTAGGGAAAGGGGGAGTGATCTCTTTGATGTTAGGGGATCTCAGGTAAATGGTCTTTCAGTTTTGCATCCGTTCTTCTCTGCAGCTATATGCAGATGCATGTGCCTCCGCCCTCCCTCTGTGTGTGTGTGTGTGTGTGAGTGAGAGAGAGAGAGAGATTTATGTGATACTTGTACTATTTAGGGAATCAAATAGGCTTTCTACAACCACAATTTTTTTAAATATTCTTTTGAATATTTTCATTAATTAAACTGTTGTAGCCTATCACTTTCAATTCACAAATATGTAATTTCATTTGAAAAACATGAAAAATGTATGTCAAAAATCACAAAAAAAAGTTTTTCGCCTTCTTACTTCGAAACCTCCATCCCATGAGAAAAGGAGAGGGAGAGGGGGAGGGGGAGAGTTTGTGTGTGTACATATATAAACACTTTAACCCTCTTAATCCAAACCTTGCCATATAAAACGGGAGGGAGACAAAAAGAGTAGTTGACACGGGTGCATAAATACATATAGAGGACCACCTAATCAAGATGAACATCATCATTGAAACAATTGAGAGCAAAAAAATACTAAAAATCAACAAGTGACAACCACAAATATAAATCGGAAAACTAATTGAAAGCACTTGAGCACTTGACATGGGTGCATAAATACATATAGAGGACCACCTAATCAAAAGATGGAACATCATCATTGAAGCCATTAAAAGAAAAAAAAGAAAAAAACAAGTGACAACAACATATATAAATTGGAAAACTAAATGAAAGCACTAGAGCACCTGGTTTGATTCCGCAAATAGGTAGAGCAGAATAAAGGAGAAGTAATGTGTGTGATTATTTGGGTATCGCAATTGGTTAGCGACTGCGTTTAAAAACAAGTAACGCCCCTCGGTGTCCAAGTCCATTATCAAAGTCTGGAATACATCTAGAGCAGCACCAACCAAGAATACTGCAAATGGAACACTACTGGGCATCGACTGAGCATGAGGAGTTTTTGCCTGCAGCTGCTGGATAGCCTACAGCAACCCACCAAATCTAATAAATACAGGGTAATGAAAATGAACCAAAGAAAAACATGCAACTCAATTACAGAAGAGGAAAAGCTTTACAAAAAGCGGATGATAAGATCATACAAACCTGGAATAAATTAAAATGTAATGACAGACTCATTTTGATTTCACCAGCACACAAATTTTCCACAAGTAAGGACAAGGGAAGAAAGCAGTTGAATCAAGATTTTACCTGCATTCCAACATAGAGTACAAGGGAGTTGATCAGGGGTACATTGTAGCGCGTCCCA
>JAJOOR010020401.1:0-29239 GCA_036250505.1 Solanum acaule | reverse complement strand
ACAACCAATTCTGGGGTTATGTTGAGTTTATTTAAAGACTTCCGCTTATCTTTCTATCTTATTCTTGTTTTATAAATTCTGTATCGTCGGGTTTTTGGATGTTAGGCTGACGTGTCCGGTGGGGTTTGGGCACGTGCCATCACATCTGGTTTTGGGGTGTGACAAGAACCATATTTCTTTCTTAGAAATAAAATTGGAGCGCCCCAAGGTGGGATGCTTGGTCGAATATAACCTTTCTCTAGGAGATCTTTCAACAACTCTTTTAACTCTGCTGGTGCCATCCTATATGGCGGAATAGATATAGGACGAGTATCATGAATAATATCTATACCGAAGTCTACTTCTCTCCTACGAGGGACTCCGAGAAGATCATCTGGAAACTTTTTTACCACTAGAACTGACTGAATAAGAGGTATCTCAATACTATAGTCATTAATTCTGACTAAGTGATAGACACACCCCTTGGAAGCTAACTTCCCCGCCTTAAGGTAAGAAATAAAACGACCTTTAGGCACTGTTGAATTACTCTTCCACTCTATAACTGGTTCATTGGGAAACTGGAACTTGACTACTCGAGTTCTACAATCTATTGATGCATAACAGGCATGAAGCTAGTCCATACCAAGAATGACATTAAAATCTACCATATCTAACTTAACTAAGTCAGCCATGGTACTCTTGTGATTGATGGAAATGGTACAATCACGACAGACTCTCTCTGCTAGAATAGACTCACCAACATGTGTAAAAACACTGAAGGGCTCAATAAGTTTCTCAGGAAGAATATCAAAATTCATCACAACATAAGGAGTTACAAAGGATAAACTCGCTCCTGGATCTAGTAAAGCATAAATATCAAAATTAAAGACTTGAACCAGTGACAACATCTGGCGAATCCTCTTGCTCTTGGCAACTAGTGATAGCATAAAGACGGTTTGATCCTCCGCATGTCCCTGAAGTAGCTCCTCTAGGTGCAACTCTATCTGGTGGAGCAACTAAAGAAGACTAGGCGTTATTGCCCCCATTAGCATTACCCTGTTTGTTCTTAGGACACTCTTTTATAAAATAATTATTCTGACCGCACTTGAAGCAACTAGTGGAGCCATCATGACACACCCCTGGTGGCTCCTACCACACTTAGCACATGCAGGAGGCTTACTACCCCCTTGTGCCACACTACCTTGAGAATGTTCAGGTCTAGCTCTGAAATTCTGGGAATTCTGATTCTGGAACTCACATCCGTTTCCTGGTGCAAGTGCACTAGCAGATGATGAAGCAGGTCCCTTTTGTTTTTGTTGGAAGGAAGACCGGTTTCTTATTACCTTTTTGCTGCCTGGACTCATTTCCTGATGTCTTAGCTCTCTTATTCTTAAGCTCTTCTCTATCCCTCAGCTTTTCCTTCTCAACATGTTACAAGTTTTGCTATATCCATACCCCCTATCAGCACAACTGCCTTACCTTCCTTGCTTGGCAGACGAGACAACCCACCAACGAATAAACTCAACCTGCTTTTCATGTCGGCAACCATCTCCGGAGCATAGCGGGAAAGTTGTGTAAACTTTAAACTGTACTCATGAACACTCATAGACTCCTGCTTAAGGGTGAGAAACTCTCTTATCTTTGCCTTTCGTAACTCACGGGGAAAGAAACGCCCCATGAAAGCACTCTCAAACACAACCCAACTCACTATTGGCGCATCTTCAGCCCTATTCTTTTTTCATTAGTCGAACCATATCCTAGCAACACTCTTCAGTTGATATGCAGCTAGTTCCACTCGTTCAGCATCATCAACATGCATGATTTTAAAAACCTTCTAAAGCTCCTTAACAAAGTTTTCTGGGTCCTCAGTGACACTTAAACCTGTGAAGCTTGGAGGATTCATCCTGAAGAACTCACGAACTCTAGAAGTATTATCCACTTCCTGCCGATTCTCTCTCTGTTGCCCAGCTTGGTTGGTCACAACTTGACTCAACATCTGGACGGCCTCACGAAACTCAGCATTGGTATCCTTTGTTCCTGTGGTTCAACATTCCTTCTAGCAGGACGACCTCTGACATCTCTTCATGGAGGCATGATCTAAAAGACATGTGCAATCACGAATTAGAAGAAACTTTATCGATCAAAATGAGTATGAAAGAAGTGAGATAGTTCCTAGTGTTGCAACCTCCTAATTATAGATGTGGCGCACTTCACATCGATAACTAGGACTCTACAGACACGACTTCATAGACTCTCTAGGAATATTGAACTATGTGCTCTCATACCAAGTTTGTCATTCCCTGAGCCTACACCCTGGGCGAGACTGGCATTCGAGAACCATTATTGGCCCTAAGAGAACACTTGGCCTGGCTTTACTACTCAGCGGAAGACTTAAATAACAAGAAAATAGTCTCAAAAGATAAACTCATGAAATAACTTAGAATGTCTTGAAAGAAACATTCAACTAGCCAAGATGGCAATGCCAGTTTTAACATAAGCCAATAACAAGATAATGACAAATGAACTAACTAACTATCTATGAAGCCTCAAAAACTATGAGGGATGTTAGGACAAGACCCCCGATCATCCTGACAAATGAAAACTACTAAGCAATATAAATAGGGATCTTTCGTAAAGTAAACAGGCTCACCAAAAGACTCTGAATGCTCGATTGGATCAACAAAGCGCTGGATGTTGATCCTGGTTACCTGTATCTACATCATAACAATGATGTAGGCCAAATGGCATCAGTACATTAAATGTACGAGCATGCGAGGGAAATTCTAAAACAAGACATAAGCTTGAAAAGGGAACTGAAAGAACATATTTGTGCTCAACTTAATTTATTTCAATATAAAGCAATATTATAAATGCAATATAAAGAGTGGCTTTTAAAACATGGATGACAACTCTGTGTATTTAGAAATACAATAGTAACTCTGTATGTATGCAAAGATACAATATAAACACTGGATGTACATAAAAGTACAATTAAATTCGTGTATATAAAATAAAAAATACTTCTGTGGGAGTTTCTTTAACCGACAACCATTACTCAAGAGCTATGTGATGATACAACATTTTACATCATGCTACCAGAGCCGTCCTATACCTTGCCAAGGCATAGAACCTAACTCAATAAGTGGATCCACTAGTCTATACTAAAGAGCACTATGGAATCATCTAAAAAGTATGACCCTTTTTCAATCCATGATGGCTACATGGTTTATGGGGGCTGGGAGTTGTTTGAACTCTCCCCCATATCGGTGCTCAATACTACTCTTAAAATATACTAACTTATATGTTTAAAAATATAACTTCTTTATGTGGTTTGAGATAATTTCTCAAAACTTAGCTCAAGGGCTCTCTTGGAAATCAAAGTTTCCTCTCTTGCTTAATTGTGAAAGCATTTGTTCTTTACTAAAACTAGCTCATAGGCTCTATTGGAAATTCGGGTTTCCTTTCTTGTTTAAATGTGAAAACATTTACTCTTTGGGAATACATAGTCCCGATATACACTTTTGAAGAAATGAACTTCAATCTTTACTCTTTACTCAACTCAAAACTCAAGTATTAAAACAAAGTTAAAACATTTGTAAAAGACTTTTTGAAGACTCTATGAACTGCTCTTAACTTGACTCTTAACTTTCCTTGAATTGAATTATGGATTCAAGGCTTATGATATCATGTTATGGATGGTTTCATGTTGTTTAGATGTACCTTAGAGTGTAGAAATCAACTAGAAAACATAGGTACGTTTCAATGGAACTCAAACGGAAAGAAGTAGGAAAGGGTAGAAGACCAGGCATCCCTAGCGCTCTGAGTGGCGCGGGAGGCCAGACCCAAAACTTCAGAACCTGGGTTGGGGCACACTGGCTAGCGCGGCACCTCAGAGCCCAAACTACAGACCCCAAAGTGGGGCTCTCTGGCTGGTGCGGCACCCCAGACCCCTGCCTAGAAATCCCCAAATTTTCTTGCTCATTTTTCAACTCTAAACCCTCTAGATTCAATTAGTTCTTTCCATAAACACTTAGATTCGACTACACAACCAAAATATGCAAGAATCTACTCAAAACAACATCAATTGTCATGAATTTAACTCAAGAACTCCTCAACAACTTCAACAATCAAGAACCCAATAGAACTTCATAAAATCCATCAAGAACTCAATTTCTATATTTTCAAGAATATAATTTTTGCTGAATAAAATCATGATTGGCGCGTGGGTGAATGAACTCAACGCTCTGTGATCTCACATACCTCGTAGGTATAAACCCTTGGTGAAATCCACAAGGCGAATCTCATGAACAACGAACTTTGGCTCTTTCACCTCTTCTCTGCTCTTGCGTTCTTTCTCTAAAAACCCTAGCGTGAAATCTTTGAGTGCGTAAACTGACCTAATTCAGTTTAGACCCCTAAGTAATTACCAAAAACGAAATAATTTATGTAGGTAGTGAAAAGACCATAATACCTTCCTAAAATCCGGTTTTGACTTTCCTTATGTAGACAACCCAACTTCAAATGAGCATATCTCCCTCATACGAACACGAAATTGAACAAACTCGGCGGTGTTGGAAAGATAATTCAAATATATTTTCAATGGTATCTTGTAGCATACCTAACTCATCCTGAGCTATGAGTTATAGTTATTTGAAGTTGACCCAAAACTCATACTTAACTTAACTTTGTCAAACTTTCCAAATTTGATTATTTCCAAAAAACGGTTTCTTTCTAATTCTAAGTCTTTTTAGTAGCGGGGTGTTACACTATTATAGTTATATAATTCCAGCATTAGTATATGTATATAGTTAAATTCAATAGGTTTGTTTTGTATATGAGCATTTAATTGGTTTGCATTATGTCTTATTTGTAAATATTACATAATTTTAAGCCACATATGTATAAATCAACAATTATAATATATATATGTTATAGTTATATTATTCCGACATTTTTAAAAATATACAATTGTTTGTATATATTTAGGGAAAAAGGAAAAATATACCCCCCTCCCCCGAACTATTGTAAATGGTATACAGATACCTCCGTTATATTTTTGAGACTTTGATGCCCCTGGCGTCAAAAAACTTGAGCATATTTACCCTTCACTCTAACGGAAGATCAAATAGGGACACATGATGCAATCTTACGGAGAGACCCATTTGACCAATTAATTTAACCCTAAAATTTAAAAACCCATCCATATCTACTTAATCCACCGATATAACCCATCCATCACACTCACAAAATTCCCAATTCCTCACACATAAATTGCTGGATATATACCTAATACTAATTCAATTCACGATGTGGAAGATGTTGTTCAGGATCAATTGCTAAAGAGACATAGTGAGAAGCTTGCTATTG
Source organism: Solanum acaule (assembly GCA_036250505.1). Classification (NCBI taxonomy): domain Eukaryota; kingdom Viridiplantae; phylum Streptophyta; class Magnoliopsida; order Solanales; family Solanaceae; genus Solanum; species Solanum acaule. The sequence continues at coordinate 23,893 of JAJOOR010020401.1, read as the reverse complement.
TATTTGGACTTGTAAAAAAAATGGTTGGTACAATTATTCACATCAGGAAATTTTTTTGAGTTTGTGGTGACTGCCATAGTGCAACAAAGTACATCTCATGTAACATCTCACTAATTGAAAGAACCAGAAAGAAGTTAAAATTTGGAAATAATCATTTTTGGCAAGAATATAAAAATCTGGAAAATTTATCAAGTATGGTAAGTTGAGTTTTTGGTCAACTTCAAACGACCATAACTCCTAGCTCAAGATGATTTAGGTGTCTTTCCAGATATCCTAGGTAATATCTTGGAATAATCTTTCCAACACCGCTTATTTTGCGGGATTCCAAGTTTGTATGAGTGAGATATGACCATTTGAAGTTAGGTTGTTCAAATAAGGAAAGTCTAATCCGGATTTTGGAAGGGTATTTTAGCCTTTCCCTTACCCAATTGTTTTAATTCATTTTTAGGAGTTTAATTGGGGTAAAATCAGATTTTAGTCAGTTTAGAAAAGTTGAAGTTCATGCTAGGGCTGGTAGAAAAGAGAAAAGAGGAGAAAGGAGAGGAGAAGTCAAGAATCGTCAAGAACGTTTGAGTTTGGTTGTGGATTTAGCCAAGGATTCAATCCTACGAAGTATGTGAGATCACATAGCGTTGGGTTAGTTCACCAACGCGCCAATGATGATTCAATTCAGCGAAGTTATATAGTTTTGAAAGTAAATCCTATGAGTTCTTGATGATAATTTGATTGAAATCTTGTGGGTTCTTGTTGTTGAAGTTTCTTGAGAGTGAATCATGTATTTAGGTTTGAATTCGAGTTAAATCTTGCATATATTGATGAATTAGTTGTTTCTAAGTGTTTAGGGAAAGAACCAAGTGAAAATAAGGGGTATAGAGTTGAAAAATGAAGAGGAAAAGTCGGAGGCACCTAGGCAGAAGCCTGGGGCATCACCCCTCTCATAGCCCCAAGAAAAATTCTCTGATCTTTTGCCTCTGGGGCATCGCCCCTCTTAGAGCCCTAAGCAGGGTCTCTGAACTTTGGGCTCTGGCGCCCCATGCCTCTCAGAGTGCCAAGGACTCCAGTTCACCCCATTTTCCCCCTCCTTTCCGTACTAGTTCCTTAGCAATGTACCTATGTTTTCTAGTTGATTCCAACACTCTAAGGTACGTCTAAACATCAGGAAATCATCCATAAACATGTGATCACGAACCTTGAATCCATAATTCAATTCAAGAAAAGTTAAGAGTCAGGTTTAGAAGTTAAGAAGCAAGTCAAGAGAAGTTCATAAAGTTTTCAAAAGTTTTTCGCAAACGTTTTAACTTTATCTTAAGACTTAAGTTTCAAGTTAACTAAAGAGTTAAGAGTAAAGTTCATTTATTCATAGATGATACGGGAACTAAGTATTCCCAAAAGTTAGAAATGTTTTCACATTTTAGTAAGAAAGGGAACACCGATTCCAAGAGAGCTTCTAACCTATGTTTTGAGTAATTATCTCAAACCAAAGAAAGAAGTTTTGTTTTCCAGTTAGTTAAGGCGTTCTATATGATGGCAAAGTATAATACAATTTTGGCAGCGTGGGCAAGACTTTGTATCACCACTTAGGCTCATAGTGGTGGTTGTCGGTTAGAGAAACTCCCACATAAACTATATTACTTAATTATACGAGTACAATTGAGTTTGTTATTGCATTTATTTAATGAACTAAGTTGTTCCCCATTGTTTTACAAGCTTTCCATTTATTGAATGTGTTTTATTGCTTTATATTGAGTTAAGTTGTTCATGAGTTGAGTAAAGCTATGGTAAGTGTTTCTTTCAGATTCCTTTCAAGCTTATGTTATGTTTAGTATTCCCCTCGCATACTCTTACATTCTTTGTACTGATGTCATTTGGCCTACATCATTTTATGATGCAGACACTTGTAATCAGGATTAGCATCCAGGGCCTCGTTGATCCAGTTGAGCACTCAGAGTCAGTTGGTGAGCATCCTTGCATTCCGGAGGACTCCTTTTACTTTGCTTTCTAGTATTTTAGTTGTTAGGATGATTGGAGGTCTTGTATCGATATCCCTCTTTGTTTTAGAGGCTTCATAGACAGTCAAACAGTTAGTAGTTTAGTTGTCTTTACATTGTTATTTCTTATGTTAAGATTTGAGTTGCCACTTTGGCCAAGTTGAATGTTTGACTTTTAAATGTTCCAAGTTATTTTATTATACAGTTGAGTAGAGTTGCATTTGGTCATTGTATTAATGCTAGAGTCTTCCACTGAGTAAGTAAGCCAGGCCAAGGGTTCGCTTGGGGCCAACAATGGTTCTCGAGTGCCAATCTCACCCAGGGTGTAGGCTCGAGGCGTGACAAACTTGTTACCAGAGCACAAAGTTCAAAAGTCCTAGGGAATCTATGAAGTCATGTATGTAGAGTCCTAGTTATCAGTGTGAAGCGTGCCACATCTATAATTAGGAGGCTGCAACACTTAGGAAAATATTCTTATTTATTTCATACTCATTTTGTGTGTTAGAGTTGATCTCTAAAAAGTGTCTTCAAATTCGTGCTTGCGTGTGTTTTCAGTTAATCATGCCTCCACGAAGAGCTGTCAGATGTCGTCCTACTAGGCGTAATATTGAGGAGCAAGGGTTACCAAATGCACATGAAGTGCAACCTCAAGGGGAATTCACTAATGTTGAGTTCAGGGAAGCAATAAGGATTCTAAGTCAAGTTGTGACTAAATAGGTTGGGCAACAAAGAGGAGATCAACAAGAAAAGGCTGACACTTCGAGGATCCACAAATTCCTAAGGATGAATCCTCCAAGTTTCATTGGTTCAAGCACTAATGAGGATCCAGAGAACTTTATTGAGGAACTGAAAAAGGTATTTGATGTTATACACGTTGCCAATGCTGAACGAGTAGAACTTGCTACATATCAATTGAAGGATGTTGCTAGGACTTGGTTTGACCAGTGGAAGAAGGGTAGAGCTGAGGGAGCACCACCTGCGAGTTGGGCATGTTTTGAGAAGGCCCTTCTTGGGGCGTTTCTTTCCCCGAGAACTGATAGAGGCCAAGGTGCAAGATTTTCTTACACTTAAGCAAGATTCCCTGAGTGTTCATGTGTATGGGTTGAAATTCACCCAACTATCCCGTTATGCTCTGGAGATGGTTGCGGATATGAGGAGTAGAATGAGTTTGTTTGTGACTGGGCTGTCTCGTCTGTCGAATAAGGAAGGTAAGGCTGCAATGCTAATAGGTGACATGGATATATCAAGGTTGATAGTATATGTGCAGCAGGTCGAGGAAGAGAAGCTGAGGGATAGAGAGGAGTTTAGAAACAAGAAGGCTAAGACAGGGAATGAATCCGGGCAGCAAAGAGGTAATGTGAACCGTTCGTCCTTTCAGCAAAAGCAAAAGGGGCCTGCTCCATCATCTGCTAGTGCACCTGCACCCAAAAACAAAGGTGAGTATAATATCCAAAATTCCCAGCACTTCAGAGCTAGACATTCACTGTCTCAAGGTAGTGTGGCACAAGGAAGTAACTGGGCTCCTGCATGTCGCGATGGTTCCACAGGTTGCTTCAAGTGTGGGAAAGAGGGTCACTTCATGAAAGAGTTCCCTAAGAACCAGCAAGGTAGTGGGAATCAGGGCAATAGATCCCAATCTTCATCAGTTGCTCCACTAGACAGGGTTGCACCTAGAGGAACTACTTCAGGAACTGGCAGAGGAGCAAACTGTCTTTATGCGATCACTAGTCGCCAAGAGCAAGAGAACTCTCCAGATGTTGTCACTAGTATGATTAAAGTCTTTACTCTTGATGTTTATGATTTGCTAGACCCAGGAGCAAGTTTATATTTTGTAACTCCTTATGTTGCAAATAAGTTTGATGTTCTTCCTGAGAAACTTTGTGAACCCTTTTGTGTTTCTACACCTGTTAGGGAGTCTATTCTAGCTGAGCGAGTATATCTTGATTGTGTCATTTCCATCAATCACAAAGACACCATGGCTAATTTAATTGAGTTAGACATGGTAGATTTTGATGTCATTCTAGGTATGGACTGGCTTTATGCCTGTTATGCCTCCATTGAATGTAGAACTCAAGTCGTTAGGTTCCAAATTCCTAATGAGCCAGTCTTAGAGTGGAAAAGTAGTTCAGTAGTGCCTAAGGGTCATTTTATTTCATACCTTAAGGCAAGAAAGTTAGTTTTCAAGGAGTGTGTCTATCACTTAGTCTGAGTTAATGACTCTAGTGTTGAGATACCTCTTATTCAGTTAGTTCCAATAGTAAAAGAGTTTCCAGATGATCTACCCAGAGTCCCTCCTGAGAGAGAGATAGACTTCGGTATAGATGTTCTTCCAAATTCTCATCCTATATCTATTCCTCCATATAGAATGGCTCCAGAAAATTTGAAAGAGATTAAAGAACAGTTGAAAGATCTCCTTGATAAGGGTTTTATTTGACCAAGTGTCTCACCTTTGGGCGCTCCGGTCTTGTTTGTGAGAAAGAATGATGGTTCCCTTAGGATGTGTATAGATTACCGACAGTTGAACAAGGCTACCATCAAGAACAAATATCCTTTCTAAGAATTGATTATCTTTTCGATCATCTCCAGGGTGCTACTTGTTTCTCTAAGATAGACCTTAGATCTGGCTACCATCAGTTAAGAGTAAGGGAATGTGATATTCCAAAGATAGCTTTCAAAACCCGTTATGGTCATTATGAGTTCCTGGTTATGTCCTTTGGTTTGACCAAGGCACCTGCAACATTCATTGACCTTATGAATAGAGTATTCAAACCTTATTTAGATATGTTTGTTATCGTTTTCATTGATGACATACTAATCTATTCAACGAATGAAGAAGATCACACTAGTCATCTTAGAATAGTTCTCCTGACACTAAAAGATAGAGTTGTATGCCAAGTTCTCTAAGTGTGAGTTTTGGCTTGAGTCTGTGGCATTTTTAGGCCACATTATGTCTAGAGAGGGAATTAAAGTTCCCACTCAGAAAATAGAGGCAGTGCAAAATTTGCCTAGACCCACGTCTCCAACTGATATTAGGAGTTTCCTGGGTTTGGCTGGCTATTATAGAAGGTTCATAGAGGGGTTCTCATCCATTTCATTTCCTTTAACTAGGTTGACTCAGAAAACAATGGAGTTTCAATGGTCTGAAGCTTGTGAGAAAAACTTTCAAGAATTGAAAAAGAGGTTGATTACTGCCCTAGTTTTGACCTTACCAGAGGGTACTCAAGGTATTGTCGTATATTGTGATGCGTCTAGAGTTAGTTTGGGTTGCATATTAATGCAGAATGGCAAGGTTATATCTTATGCTTCCAGACAGTTGAAAGGTCATGAGAAGAATTACCCAACACATGACTTAGAGTTGGCTGTTGTAGTATTTGGTTTGAAGATATGGCGTCATTATTTGTATGGTGTTCATGTTGATGTATTCATTGATCACAAAAGTCTTCAGTATGTGTTTAGTCAGAAAGAGCTTAATTTCAGACAAAAGAGATGGTTAGAATTACTCAAGGATTATGACATAAGTATTCTTGATCACCCAGGTAAGGCTAATGTTGTTGTTGATGCCTTGAGTAGGTTGTCTATGGGTAGTACCGCCCATTTTGAGGAAGATTAGAAAGAGCTAGCAAGAGATGTGCATAGATTTGCATGCTTAGGAGTCCGTCTAATGGATTCCATTGAAGGAGGAGTAGTGGTGATGAATGTGGCTGAGTCTTCATTAATTTCAGAAGTGAAAGAAAAGCAAGACCAAGATCCTATTTTTCTTGAATTGAAGGCAAAAGTTCATAAGCAAAAAGTATTGGCTTTTGAACAAGGGGGAGATGGCGTATTGAGGTATCAAGGTAGGTTGTGTGTACCAAGGATGGATGAACTCCAAAAGAGAATCATGGAGGAAGCTCATAGCTCCAAATATTCCATTCATCCGGGTTCCACAAAGATACATCAAAATTTAAGAGAGGTTTATTGGTGGAGTAGTATGAAGAAGGGCATTGCTGAATTTGTGGCTAAGTGTCCGAATTTCCAAGAAGTTAAGGTAGTGCATCAAAGGCCCGGTGGGTTGGCTTAGAATATAGAACTTCCGGAATGGAAGTGGGTGATGATCAATATGTACTTCATCACAGGTTTATCAAGGTCTCGTAGACAACATAATTCTATTTGGGTGATTGTCGATAGAATGACAAAATCAGCCCAGTTTTTGCCGATAAAGACTACCCATTCAGCAGAAGATTATACTAAGCTGTATATTCAAGAGGTGGTAATACTTCATGGGGTTTCGGTCTCCATTATTTTAGACAGAGGTGCACAATTTACTGCACCATTTTAGAAGTCGTTCCAAAAAGGCTTAGGTTCAAACGTGAACTTAAGTACTGTCTTTCATCCTCAGACAGATGGGCAAGTAGAGTGCACTATTTAGACCTTAGAGGATATGTTGAGGGCGTGTATGATCGATTTTAAGGGTAATTGGGATGATCACCTACCTCTCATCGAGTTCTCTTACAACAATAGTTACCACTCTAGCATCCAAAAGGCCCCTTATGAAGCTTTTTATGGGAGAAGATGCAGATCTCCTATTGGATGGTTTGAAGTTGGTGAAGCTGGGTTGATAGGACCAGATTTAGTTCATCTAGTTGTGGAAAAGGTGAAAGTGATTCAAGAAAGGTTGAAAACGGTGCAGAGTCGTCAGAAATCCTACACTGATGTTAGGAGAAGGGAGTTAGAATTTGAAGTAGATGATTGGGCGTACATGAAAGTCTCACCCATGAAAGGTGTTATGAGATTTGGTGAGAAGGGGACGTCCCCGGTATATTGTCCCTTACAGAATATCAAAAAGGGTAGGTAATGTAGCTTATGAGTTGGAGCTACCACAAGAGTTAGCCGCGGTTCATCCGATGTTTCACATCTCTATGTTGAAGAAGTGCATGGGATATCCTTCATTGATTATACCAACTGAAGATATTGAGATCAAGGATATCTTATCTTATGAGGAGATTCCAATTCAGATTCTAAATCACCAAGTTCGCAAGTTGAAGACTAAGAAAGTAGCATCAGTCAAAGTTCTTTGGAGGACCCAATTGGTTGAGGAAGCTGAGGAAGATATGAAGAAGAGATATTCGCATCTCTTTGAAACTGGAAATATTTTAGATTAAGGTACTAATTCTCTTCTTAGTACTCTCTAATTTGTAAGTTGGCATGTTGTGTTTGCATTGCTTGTTAGGTGTTTGGGCTGAATGTTAAATGTTACGCCCTTAGCCTACTAAGAGTAATCTCATTCGAGGACGAATGTTCCCAAGGGGGAGATATTATAACATCTCACTAATTGAAAGAACTAGAAAGAAGTTAAAATTTGGAAATAATCATTTTTGGAAATATTATAAAAATTTGGGAAATTTATTAAGTATGGTAAGTTGAGTTTTTGGTCAACTTCAAACGACCATAACTCCTAGTTCAAGATGAGTTAGGTGTGTTTCCAGATATCGTAGGAAATATCTTGGAATAATCTTTCCAACGCCACTGAGTTTGTGCGATTCTGAGTTTGTATGAGGGAGATAATGACCATTTGAAGTTAGGCTGTTCAAATAAGGAAAGTGTAATCCGGATTTTGGATGGGTATTTTAGTCTTTTACTTACCCAATTGTTTTAATTCATTTTTAGGAGTTTAATTGGGTTAAAATCAGATTTTAGTCAGTTTAGAAAAGTTGAAGTTCATGCTAGGGCTGGTAGAAAAGAGAAAAGAGGAGAAAGGAGAAGAGAAATCAAGAATCGTCAAGAATGTTCGAGTTTGGTTGTGGATTTTGCCGAGGATTAAATCGTACGAGGTATGTTAGATCACATAGCGTTGGGTTAGTTCACCAACGCGCCAATCATGATTCAATTCAGCGAAGTTATATAGTTTTGAAAGTAAATCATATGAGTTCTTGATGATAATTCAATTGAAATCTTGTGGGTTCTTGTTATTGAAGTTTCATGAGAGTGATTTATGTATTTAGGTGTGAATTTGAGTTAAATCTTGCATATATTGATGAATTAGTTGTTTCTAAGTGTTTAGGGAAAGAACCAAGTGAAAGTAGGGGGTTTAGAGTTAAAAAACGAAGAAGAAAAGTCGGAGGAACTTGGGGAGGGGCCTGGGGCGTCGCCTCTCTCATAGCCCCAAGAAAAATTCTCCGATATTTTGCCTCTGGGGAATCGCTCCTCTCAGAGCCCCAAGAAGGGGTCTCTAAACTTTGGGCTCTAGTGCCCCACGCCTCTTAGAGCGCCAAGGATGCCAGTTCACCCTATTTTCCCTTTCTTTCCGTACTAGTTCCTTTGCAACGTACCTATGTTTTCTAATTGATTCCAACAATCTAAGGTACGTCTAAATATCATGAAATCATCTATAAACATGAGATCATGAACCTTAATTCCATAATTTAATTCAAGGAAATTTAAGAGTCGAGTCTAGAAGTTAATAAGCAAGTCAAGAGAAGTTCATAAAGCTTTCAAAAGTCTTTCACAAACATTTTAACTTTGTCTTAAGACTTAAGTTTCAAGTTGACTAAAGAGTTAAGAGTAAAGTTCATTTATTCAAAGATGATACGGGAACTAAGTATTCCTAAAAGTTAGATATGTTTTCACATTTTAGCAAGAAAGGGAACACCGATTCCAAGAGAGCTTTTAAGCTAAGTTTTGAGTAATTATCTCAAACCAAAAAAAGAAGGTTTTTTCTAAAAATACATGAGCTAAATATATTTTTGGGAGTAGTATTGAGCACTGATATGGGGATGCGAGTTCATAATAACTCAAGTCTACATAAACCATGTAGCCATCATGGGTAGTAAATGATCATACTCCATAAATAGCTTAAGTGCTATTTAGCATACACTAGAGGATCCACTTAGTTAAGGCGTTCTATATGACGGCAAAGTATAGGACAGTTTTGGCAGCATGGGCAAGACGTTGTACACCACTTAGGCTCATAGTGGTGGTTGTCGGTTAGAGAAACTCCCACAGAAACTATATTACTTTATTATACGAGTACAATTGAGTTTGTTATTGCATCTCTTTAACGAACTAAGTTGTTCCCCACTGTTTTACAAGCTTTCCATATATTGCATGTGTTTTATTTCTTTATATTGAGTTAAGTTGTTCATGAGTTGAGTAAAGCCAAGGTAAGTGTTTCTCTCAGATTCCTTTCAAGCTTATGTTATGTTTATGTCACGACCCAAGCCTACACCCTGGACGTGGCCGGCACTCGAAAACCATTGTTGGCCCCTAAGCGAATCCTCATCCTAGCTGACTTCAAGCGGAAGACTAACTCAAGCATACAAAGCTTAAAAAATGAATAAATATTCACGAAACTTAAATAGAAAGTTTTAACTCAAAACAAAAACTTCGAATAAAATAAATTATTCAACTCGCCATAAAATAGGCAACTTAAGTCTTTGAAATATTTAATAAAATAAATAAATAATACAGACTTCTCAACTAGACTGACTATCTATGAAGCCTCTAACTGATAAAGATGGAAGTCGAGACAAGACCCACGACATCCTGACTAAACTAAAAAGTAAATGAAACTCTTCGAAAACAAGGAGGCTCACCATAACTAACTCGAACTTCCGGATGTATCAACGAAGCTCCTGTTGATGACCCTGAATACCTGTGTCTGCATCATGAGAAGATGCAGGCCAAATGGCTCAGTACGTGGAATGTACGAGCTTGTAAAGGGAATTCTAAAGCATAACATAAGCTTAAACTTTGATAAAGAGGAAACATACTTACCTCTTCTCAAACTTACTCAACTCAAGAAATACTCAATGATACTCAACTCAGAGATAAGATACTCAACTCAAATATATGATATTCAACTTTGGACACTTAACTCTGGATACTCAACTCAATATGACTGAACTCATTTCAATATAAAGCAATTTAAAATAAGTGCAATATAAAGAAACAAACTGTTTAAAAACATGCAGTAAACTCTGTGTGTATCCAAGGATACAACATAACTCTGAAATGTATGTAAAAATACAATAAATTGATGTATATAAAAATACAATAACTTTTGTGGGAGTTTCTCTAACCGACAATCATCACATAAGAGCTATAGTGATGATGCAATGATCTACCTCACGTTGGCAGTGCATCCTATACCCGGCCACAGGTATAGGACCTGAACTACTAATGGATCCACTAGTCTATGTGAAAAGGGTTCATCTAAAAAGTATGACCCTTTTCTACCCATGATGGCTACATGGTTTATGGGGGCTGTGAGTTATTTGAACTCTCCCCCATATCGGTGCTCAATACTACTCCCAAAATATACTAGCTCTTATGTATTAAAAATATACTTCTTCTGTGATTTGAGATTAGTGCTCAAAAACTTAGCTTAAAGGCTATCTTGGAAATCAAAGTTTCCTCTCTTGCTTCATTTAGAAAGCGATTACTCTTTTTTGAAAACTAGCCCGAATGCTCTTTGGAAATCTCAGTTTCCTTTCTTGTTTAAATGTGAAAACATTTTAAACTCTTTTGGGAATACATAGTCCCCATATACTTTTGAAGAAAAGAACTTCAACTTTACTCTTTACTGAACTCAAAACTTAAGTCTTAAAACAAAGTTAAAACAATTGTAAAAGACCTCTTAAAAATATGGTTCATGTCGAATTATGGACATGAACGACTCAATGCAAGGTTTTCAATAACCATAGATAGAACTCAATGCTTGGAACTCAAGAACTTCAATAATACTACTCACTTCAAGAATGCTCAACTCAGAGGATTCATGCGGATTTTATGAGCATGAACTACTCAACTCAAGGACTCAAAGATACTTCTCGTTTCAAGATTGTTCGACTTATAGGGTTTATGAGGAATTATGGACATGAATAACCCAACTCAATGACTTCATGGGTAACATGTAATAGTCCCATGATTAGGAATGTAATCTCAAATGTGTTAGAAACTCAATACTTAAGACTTAGGACATGAAGATATTACTCCTCAAATAGATACTCAACTTCTGGAGTTCATGCGAAATTTATGGGCATGAACGACTTGACTCGTAGGTATACATAACATTATGGAACTCATGTATACTACTCTTCTCATTCTCTTACTTAATTTCTCATAACTTAGTTCAAATCAATAGTTGATCTCAAAGGATTCACAATTGAACTCAAAGACTTTCTTGAACTCTACTCTTAACTCTCTTGAATGTGAATTATGAATTCAAGAGTTATGGTTCATGATATGAAAGATATAGATGATAGTGTAGACTCATGAATACATTCTCCTCACTCTCATGCTCACTTACTTGAGTCTTGAAACAAGTTACTAGAAGTTGTAGAAGACTCCTCAAAAAGGCTTAAAGGGCATTCTTAGAATGTTCGAAAGAATTCTCAAAACTTAACTCTCAACTCTACCTTGAAGTTAAAGTGTCCATGTTGAAGAGATATCATGGTGACGGGGATTATATCATTAAATGGGACTCAATTGTGTTAGACAAAGACCTTCAATATGAGGATGAACTAATTGTAATTCTTGATCGTGATGTGCGCAAGTTGATGACCAAAGAGATTAAGTCTGTGAAGTTCATTGAAAGCATCATCCAGTTGAGGAAGCTACTTGGGAGACCGAGAGGGGCATGCGACACAAGTATCCCCAATTGTCGTCGATTCAGGTACTACTTTATCCCTTCTTTAGCCTATTTTTCCTAAGTTTATCACTTGGGGACAAATGATGGATAAATTGGTATCTATTGTAACGACCGGGTTCCGTCGTTAGAGAAAAACCAATGGGGGGAAAATTTGGGGATAGAAAACTTTTTCGTAGTATTTGTATTTTCCCAACCTAACCTAGATTTGGACGAAATTGGAGTCATTAAGGTGTAGGAAAATCTAGTATCAATCATGTGATTTAGTTATAATTTTGATTACATGAGGGGATAGATAACTCGTTAAGAAATCCATACAACTTTACGGAATTGAAATCGGGCGAGTAGAACTCTCGAAATCGATCTTAATTTGAAGGGGATTTTCAGAGCGTCATTGGTTAGAGGTGTGTTGTGAAATTGGGGTCTTGGAATTATTAAAATAGCTCATTGTTTCATGCAAGACACTTTGGCTCTGGTTTTGGTCGCTCAGGCGGTGCCGCTGAAGTGAGGTGAGGGCCACTGTAGTGGGTTCGACGCGACTTAAGGTCGTAAATAAACCCCTAAACGACTTTATTCTGCACTTTTTGATTTTTAGAGCTAAGTAACAAACCCCAGGCGACTCTTGACAGTTTTCCACCATTCTTGTGGCTAAAGAGAAGCTTTTCACTACCCGAATCCATCTTTCGATCCGTAGAACATAATAAAAGAGCTAATTATCAATGGGGGAGGGTTTTGATCTAGATTTTATGGTGGAAAAAACCCTAAATTGGATACTTGGGATCATGGGTTTGATTTAGGGTTCATAGAATTGTTAGTAATTCATAATGATTGTTTGTAGACCAAGAACAAGCGGAACGAATCCGGAAAGGGAAGGATCAAGTTTCTTAGGGTTTAAAGCTTGTTTTGAGGTAGGTGATGGTTGTGATTCTATGATTGTGTGATGTATGTTTGTTCTTGCTTCATTATGATACATGATGTATGTGAATGTTGCATTATTGATCACACTTGTTGTAAATGAGATAGACGAATGATGAATGCCATGAATCATGACTAAGTTGTATGAACTTAAGAATATACATGTGACTGTGATTGTGGTGTGTTGAATGGATCGGTTTCCACGTTCCGGCATAACTAACTTAGATTGGTTGCCATGTTCCGAAATAATTATGGGATCGGTTGCCACGTTCCGGCATAATCATTGGATCAGGTACCACATTCTAGTATGCTACTTGTTTGGATTTGGGTTCCATGAGAGGACCAATGACTTGTCCTAATCGTGTATATTGTTGAGCATGTGATAATCGATATTGTATATGTTTGGTATGTTGCATGTTATAATGTTGTATTGACTTGCTTATGTTACACTTAGTGGGATAGCCGCGTGATCCTACCAGTACACTGTGGTTATGTACTAATACTGCACTTGTTCTTTTGTTGTTGAGTACATGGCATCTTCAAACGGATACTGACAGACCTTGCTTAGAAGATCAATGATAATTCGAATTCAAGGGTGAGCCAGTTTTTCCAAGCTGCCATGAGTTCTCCTTTCGTCTATGTCCACATTTCGGACTTAGACTTTCTAGTTAGTTATTTGTTCGTTAGCTTGGGGTTATGACCCTTCTTGTTTAGACTTGTTGAACTTTAGATGTTTTGGTACATTGACTTTCAGGTTCTAAGTTATTTCTCCCGCATTGTTTAGTTCGTTGTTAGACTTTTGTTGGAGTTTATGGGAACTCCCTATTTCTTTCCTTAGTATTTAACTTGCTTTCGTAACTGAAATACCTTAGTTTTAGATTAGTTGCTTGGTTTGGATTGTAGTAACGATTCTCCCACCGGAGAGTTAGTGTGGATGCCAATCACAACGATCTGGGTCGTGACAATATATAATTTCTAAAATTTATTTTATACATAAAAATATTTACTTTGATATAATTTTTAAATACTTCTTATATGTTTTCATAATTTTTATCTTTTAACATATTATTTCAAGTTTTTGAGACTTAGAGTTTTGAATGGTTCAGAATTTATTATAGTCCATAGATATCATTAGTAACTCTTAAAAAACTCAAATAAGAATCAAATCAATATTAATGCTAACAGAAAAATTAATTCAGGGAAAATGATCTGAAAAATACTTCAACTTTGGCCGAAATTGCTGTTACGATACCAAACTTTATGGAGGACCTTTTATCCCCCTGCACTATTTAATAGTGTATTTTAAAAGTATATATGTGCCCACGTGGACACATTACTATTTATAATGATGCAATATTTATGATATCCACGTGGGCACATATATACCCTTAAAATACACTTTTAAATAGTACAGGGGGTAAAAGGTCCTTTCCAAAGTTTGGTATTGTTACAACAATTTCGGTCGAAGTTCAGATATATTTCAGACATTTTTCCCTGTACAACACTAAAAATGACAATAATGTTGAATATTTGTTTTTAGTTTTACATTGGTTTAGAAATTTAAAATACACGCATAACCTAATTTTAATTTTTCTTTAATGTTTGTCATGTAATTAATACTTATTAGACTTATTTTAGCATGATTTAGTACTTTTAAATTATGATTTTTTTCATTGTGACTTATTAATTTGCAATGTTTATTTTATGGAAATTCATTATTATTTTTTGTTGAATATTTTAGTGTCATCACTCATCTCATATTTTGTGTTATTTTCTTAAAAAAAACATCTTAGATAGTTATATTTTGGTACGACTAAAGAAATATTTGGAGTACAAGTTAATTATATGTTTGTATGATTACTTTACCGGATAAAATCGAAAAATCCGTAGTTGAAAATCTGAATTTTGTTTGTTTGATCTGGTTTATAAATTAAAATTCGATACAAATAGTTTGATTTGATATTTGAAATATCTGAACTAATTCGGTCATGTACACCCCTACACATAACTAAAAAAATGACTAAAGTTTTAAGTCAATCCTTACATGCACTTCAGTTATCAAGTCAGGTAAAATTTTAATCATAAATATCTGAATTTTTTTCTTGACAAGTCATACTAAACGTCAGATAAAAATATGTGATATTCACAAAATCACACTTCAATAAAAATATCTGAAGTCAAACATAAATTGCCAACTTAAATCGCGTACCTGAAGTTATTCCTAAAGCTGATAATATGCAAAAAATTATTTAAAAAGCAAGCACAAATTATGGCGACTTCAAAATGAGAATTTATGCATTTAACCATATTTTAAAGCCCCATTTTTAGTGATAACCCCATTTAAACTCATATTCGTCACCCATTGAAAATGATTGGTTAAAAAAGAATGGATTTTGAAATTATCAATAAAGGATATTCTTATTCAATTTTACGTAGTTTAAAAATATTCTCAAAGAAAAAAAATATTTTCTTGGAGCTAAACTAATATCCTTCCCGTGCTGATTTTGCGTGCATGACACCTTTCGTGTCATGCGCTAAAAGCGTCTAATAGGAATATATTTTGAATAATTGTTCAAAAAAAACAATTGTGTCAAATAAAATTTTATGAATAATTTTAAGAGATCGTTTATAACTCCAAAGTGTGTGATTTATGATATTCATAGGATATTTGTAACATTCCTATGGAACTTCAAGAAAAAGGGAAGAAATACTCACTGGATTGCATGAGATGATATCTGCCTAACTGAGGAAGAGGGTGGATTGCGATTTAGATCTTTATTTGATGCCTCAAAAACTCTGTTTGCTTAACTTTGATGGATTTTTATCCTATATTTGTATTAAAAAATTAAATACATATATGCATATTAACATGTGAACTCCCCAAAAAAATTGATTTAGAACCCTCAAACTTCTAACCTTGGCTCCGCCTCTGCTACTAGACAACAATTTAATGACAAACATGAGATTCCACCAGAAGCTAAAGAAATTATACAATTGGAGGAAGAGAATATTCCTAATTTGGGAATAAAAAAATATCAAAATAATGCATACAAGTTACATGAAGAGGGTTAAGGTTGAGCATAAATAATCAACATAAGGATTTAATTCCGGAGAAATCAATTAAGGCTCACAATATCATTACTTGCTTCAATGAATAGTTGAGTACAATGCCTAAATTTATTTGTCTTAAATAGTGATATTAACTCATGTAGGGTTCAATCTGTTGAGATAATAAATTGAAGCTAGCTTATTACAATTAAAAAGAATCAAAAGGTGCGGGTAAACCTAAAAGGATTGAGATAATGAGTTTGTTGGACTGCAGAAGCTGATAGCTTAACATTTTCAGTTCTTTGTCTTTTGTTTACCTCCCTAGCTTCTTATTTGTTCTGGATTTCCGATTTTGGGCCACTTTTGGGCTTAAAATCATGTTTTTTTAAGGAACTTTCGCATATAGCCACTCAAAAATAGCTTAATTATGCTCCATAGCTATAGTTTGCTAATTACAATTCATAGCTACATGTTATAGGGAGGAGAGTGGTGAGCGAGACTACGAGAGGGAGGAGAGAGGCGAGCGAGAGAGGGGAGAGAGTGGGAGAGAGGTGAATTGTATACGTATATCGGTTAGATAGTTGTATATTATACATATGTATATTCTGGCGAGAGAGACTAGGAAAGGGAGGAGAGAGGCGAGCGAGATTGGGAGAGGGAGGAGAGAGGCAAGCGAGATTGGGAGACGCGAACGAGAGAGGACAATAATTTATATAATTTGCATCTCATTTGTATAATTCGCAGGTACGTTTGTATAACTCACGTATTTTTGTATAATTGAGTAATATAAAGTCTGGAATTATACAAATATAATAAGAATTGAAATAACGAATTGATACAAACATAAACATTTGAATTTTAAACAATTATACAAAATATATTATACAAATTACATTTTATAAATTATATTATACAAAATCCAAAAACTACACGTTTATACAAACTTTAAAAAGTTATACACAAAAAGATTGAATGTATATGATAATAAAACTGAAAAACAAAAGAAAATCATCGTCATATACAAATATAAACAATCATATACAAATATAAATCAAACAAATAATCATTAGCTGCGAATTATACATATACAAACGTGGCTAATATACAAACTCGAAGTTAGTCCATGTAATTAATGTATAATGTTAGTCGCGAGTGATAATTATAACAAACTATAGCTATGATGAGTAATTAAGTAGTATAAGTTTGCTTAACTGCGTAATTTTCCCTTTTTTAAAAAACTTTCTCAAATAGCCACTATAGTAAATTTAATTATGTTCCAAAGCTATAGTTTGCATTTTTATGGACGGTAGCTACAGTTTAAGCTGCCTCGTTTGTATAATTCGCAGGCACATTTGTATAATTCAACTATTTTTGTATAAACTCGAAATAACGAATTTATACAAACAAAAGTATCTAAACTTTAAACAGTTATACAAATTTCGAATTATACAAATGTGTGAATCACACAAAACTAAAAAACTGAGTTGCGTAATTATAGCTAAAAGTAGGTCGCAAGTTGTAATTAAGGCAAACTTTAACTATGTTAACTAATTAGTAACTAGTATATATTTGTTACAAAAAAATATATTGTGGATGTCAACTACATCAAGAAGTTACTCCATTACTTTCCTCCATTATGAAGATAACCATAACCTCCATAACCACCACCTATACAACCATTATTCTTGTAACCTTTCACTTCCATAACCTCCCCCACTATATTCATGTTAAGGTCATGTTTATGACTAACCTTTTGTATGCCTCTATGTTACACTATAAATAGAGGCATAAGGGTTCATATTATAGAGACTTGAAGATTTGGTGTACACTTGAAAGAAAGAAAGTTATCTCATATTGTTCCTCTTGTCTTATATTTCTCTTGTCTTCATCTTTATTTGTTCTTTTGTTCTTAAGTTTTACAGTAATATTTAATTATCCTCATAATTTTCCCTTTTTTCACTATCAATAAATGGCCCAACTCTTTTGGGCGATTTTCATTTTTATTTTATTTTTTTAGAAAAAAGACACTTGCCTTTTAAAAAAAATGAGACATAACATACAACTAGGAGATAATAAGAGTTATCTTCTGTAGAAATCTCACGTCTAGGATTAGAGAAATCAAGGATTGTATTGATGATTAAAATTGTTAAGTACATACTCCTTATAAAGGGAGAAAATTGTAGAGTCCTAAGTTAACTATACTTAGAGTCCTACTACAATACCTATTACTACTATAATAATAATAATAATGCAATTATAAATAATATAATCCTAGTGCGACTCATATTCTACAGCAGTGATGTAAACTCGTCAGTAAACTTCGTTGGACCTGTTCCTTTAACATGTTCCAATCATCAGCTTTCTTCATCTTCAACACTTCGCTGTAGACACGTCAGTCAGCTTCGTTGGACCTGTTCCTTTGACATGTTCCAATCGCCAGCTTCCTTCTTCTTCAACACTTCCCCTCAAGCTAGTGAGTAGAGGAATGGTTACTCCTAGCTTGCTCCGAATATCCAGCAAAAAAAAACTTTGAATACCCAGCAAAAACTTGTTTTGTCAATGCTTCGGTATGAATGTGATGTCTAGTCGCTGCTTGTCATAGTTCATCTGCAGATTGATACAAGTAGTTCCACCAATAAAAACACTTAAGAACAGTATGATTATTCCTACCACAAATTTGACATGACTCAATATTATTCCTCTCCTTATTTTCACTTTGGAAACTTTTATTGTTCAGAGAACCTGATCCATATTGACTGTTCTGAAAACCTGTTCCCTATCTAGTAGGCTTGAAACATGTTTCTCTGGAGTTGATGTTGTTGTTTTCTCTTCCCTTGCCTAACATGATTTTGGGGCCTGACTTTTCACATATGCCTTTAAATTCCTTGATGTATTCATCAATATTTTTGGTTCCTAGCCTGACACTTTGTAGTTGTTTAAGCTGAAACTATTTTTTCTTTTATTGCTTGAAGATAAGTTTCTTCCAAACATTTCCACATCTGCTTAGTAGTTGAGCAGCCCACAATTAGGTACATGTTTTCTTCGATCAAGATGCTTGAGATCCAACTCCTTAGCAACACATCTTTCTCCTTCAAATCATCAATTGTGCCACTATCTTTTGCATCCTTCTCGATCGCTACAACTTTTCCAGCAGTCTATCCAGTGGAACAACAACTTTTACTTGGCTCATAGATGAGCTACGTTAGTAATATCACCTGAATCAATTGAGATATTTTTGTCCTCCATATGAGGTAGTTTTTTGGCTTAAGTTTAATGGAGCAAGCGGCAATGAGTTGGTGAAGTGAGGAGGTTGACATGGTTTTGGTAGAAGGGGCCATTGCAACGTGTGGTTTTTTTTGTTTTTTTTATCAATACTCAGAGAACGGAAAAGTTTTTATGCTCTGATACCATGTAGAAATCTCACGTCTTGGATTAGAGAAATAAAGGATTGTATTGATGATTATAATTGTTAAGTACATAATCCTTATATAGGGAGAAAATTGTAGAATCTTAAGTTAACTATACTTAGAGTCCTACTACAATACCTATTACTACTATAATAATAATAATAAAAATGCAATTATAAATAATCTAATCCAAGTCATAATATAATTATAGTCATAATCTAATCCTAATCGTAATCTAATCCTAGTCGTAATATAATCCTAATTAATATAAGTAGTTTAATCCTAGTGAGACTCTAATTCTACAACAGTTATGTAAATTCGTCAGTCAGCTTCGTTGGACCTGTTCCTTTAACATGTTCCAATCATCAGCTTCCTTCATCTTCAACACTTCGCTGTAGACATGTCAGTCAGCTTCGTTGAACCTGTTCCTTTGACATGTTCCAATCACCAGCTTCCTTCTTCTTCAATACTTCCCCTCAAGCTAGTGAGTAGAGGAATGGTTACTCATAGCTTGCTTCGAATGTCCAGCAAAAAAAAATTGAATACCCAGCAAAAACTTGTTTTGTCAATACTTCGGTATGAATGTGATGTCTAGTCATTGCTTGTGATAGTTCATCGGTATATTGATACGAGTAGTTCCACCAATAAAAACACTTAAGATCAGTATGATTAATCCTACCACAGATTTGACATGACTCAATATTATTCCTCTCCTTATTTTCACTTTGAAAACTTTTATTGTTCAGAGAACCTGGTCCATATTGACTGTTCTGAAAACCCTGTTCCCTATCCAGCAGGCTTGAAACATGTTTCTCTAGAGTTGATGTTGTTGTTTTCTTTTCCCCTACCTAACATTATTTTGGGGCCTGACTTTTCACATATGCCTTTAAATTCCTTGATGTATTCATCAATATTTTTGGTTCCTAGCCTAACACTTTGTAGTTGTTTAAGCTGAATTTTTTTTTCTTTTATTGCTTGAAGATAAGTTTCTTCCAAACATTCCCACATCTCATTGGCAGTTGAGCAACCCACAATTAGGTACATGCTTTCTTCGGTCAAGGTGCTTGAGATCCAACTCCTTAGTAACACATCTTTCTCCTTCAAATCATCAATGGTGCCACTATCTTTTGCATCCTTCTCAATCGCTACAAATTTTCCAGGAGTCTATCCAGTGGAACAACTACTTTTACTTGGTTCATAGATGAGCTACATTAGTTTCATCACCTGAATCAATTGGGATATTTGTGTCCTCCATATGAGGTAGTTTGTTGGCTTAAGTTTAATGGAGCAAGCGGCAATGAGTTGGTGAAGTGAGGAGGTTGACATGGTTTTGGCAGAAGGGGCCATTGCAACGTGTGGTTTTTTTTCTTTTGATCAATACTCACAGAGGGGAAGAGTATTTATGCTCTGATTCCATGTATAAATCTCACGTCTAGGATTAGAGAAATCAAGGATTGTATTTATGATTAAAATTGTTAAGTATATACTCATTATATAGGGAGAGAGTTGTAGAGTCCTAAGTTAACTATACTTAGAGTCCTACTACAATACCTATTACTACTCTAATAATAATAATAATAATAATAATAATGCAATTATAAATAATCTAATCCTAGTCATAATATAATTTTAGTCATAATCTAATCCTAATCATAATCTAATCCTAGTCGTAATATAATCCTAATTAATATAAGTAGTCTAATCCTAGTGCGACTCTAATTTTACAGCAGTGATGTAAACTCGTCAATCAGCTTCGTTGGACCTGTTCCTTTGACATGTTCCAATCATCAACTTCCTTCATCTTCAACACTTCGATGTAGACACGTCAGTCAGCTTTGTTGGACCTGTTCCTTTGACATGTTCCAATCGCCAGCTTCCTTCTTCTTCAACATCTTCGAATCTTTTACCTTTAAAGAGAAACACAATTCAAATGATATTATTGTTCTTAAAAAATTAAAAGTGATTTTACTTGACAATTTCAATGACTTGAATGATCATTCAAATAATTAACGGGAAAATAGTCAAATGACTTCCCATTCATGATCGAACTTTTAACTATACATTTTAACTTCACGGGGCCTATCACCTTTTTGAACAATTTATAACTTAAATTATTAACTCCTAACCACTTACATGGTAAAGTGAGTATATTTTATTGTCTATAAATGAGTGAGTAACTAAACAAGTAGTAAAATTTTATTTTTAGTATTTTTTTTCATAAATATATATTTTTTCTTAATTATTTTCTTTCTTCTTCATAGCAATATAAACCAAATTTCACTATACACTATTTCTAAGTTGCTGGCGCCGTCACCATCTCCACCAAATTCACCATGAAATTTCAAATTTTTTCTTGATTCTTGAATTTCGATTCTTCAATTTGTGCATGGAATTATGAAATTTTGATAATAAACTATTTATTAATATTATTAGAGTTGATAATAATTATTTTACACGCCAAACCACAAGATCTATAAATTGGCAAATTTTTATCTTGATTTTTTGATGCTCCAATTTGACAATTTTAATCCAAACCTAGAAAGAAGTTTGGATCGTCGATGAAATTCATATGTAGTTTTGGAAATGAAAATGACTCAAATATCATTTAAATGGTTGATGAATGAAACATATAAAAATCAAAATCCAATCACACTTTTCCTCTTCAAAATTGTTTATTGTTATAGTCGATGGTGAAGACTTGAAACGCATCATCAACTCTTTCTAAACTCAAATTTTTTGGTATGTCAAATATTTAGAACTTGATTGTATTAAAGGAAAAAAGTTTGATATACCCCTCAATTTTGTCATTTAGAGCTGATATTTGCCTCATTCATATATATATCCCTATTGTTGTACAAATGACTCACATGTATCTTTTTCTTCTAAAGGAAGTCAAAATATTAATTTTAAATTTTTTTTAATAAAAAGTTAATCCATGTAGGGATTTATTTGATCCTTCTCACACATTTATTGTTTATTTTTTAATTCAACTGCTAATTTAAATTTATTATTTTTATGATCAAATTTTTTCTACTTATTTTCATGTAAAATTTATTATAGATGTCCCCTAAATTACAATAAAGCCACAAGAAAATAATTTAAATTTTTTTCTTACTTTTTTCATTCACACTTCTTTTTATTTATATTATTATTTTTACACTAATGAATGAAAGAAAAAGTGAAATAAGAATAAGAAATTCAGTTAATAATAATCAAAGAAGTCAAAAAATAATTTATATGTAAAAAAGATCAAACACATTTCTTTTTAAAAAATAAAAATTTTCAAATTAATTTTATGACTTTTGTAACGGTAGAGATATATGTGAGCCACTTTTGTAATAGTAAAGATATATGTGAGCGGTGTTTATAACAATAAGGGTATAGGTGAGTCACTTTTGTAAGGAAAGATATATATAAATATCAGCTCTGCATAATAAAATTAAAGGTTTATCAGACCCCTTTCTCTAATATTAATGATAGAAAGTGTTGAAATATATACTATTAACCATGTGTTTAGATATAGTATTGATTATAGAATAATTATTTATTCATTTTTAATAGATCATATATTCATTTATGGTGTCTATTTACTTATATAGTAGATGATTTAATGTATAGAGTCTAAGCTTATACACAGAGGATTAAATTATCGGTTCTTATAAGTATAAATTTTTTTGTTCACAATCTAAGATGGGAATTGGACGTGTCATCGGTACGATTGTAACACACGATTATATGTAGTTTATCTTGATTATGAGAATGGTATAGTTCCAACTTCTTGTGCTAGTACATTTTATATGTATTGAACAGGACTGAGTAGAGATAGTTGCTTTAGACTGACTGACAAAAACATATTCTCTAAACTATTAAATGTACTTATATTCTTAATTCTGATATAACTCTTATGATCCGTATATGTTAATTATCATTTTGATTTATTAAAAGATGAGATTCTAAGATGGGTCAATATACCTGGTAGATTGGATGATGATAATATATATATATATATATTGGTGAAATAATAAGTTAGTTGACGGAATCCATGTCTCGATATAGAGATTGATGATATGCCTTTTTGAGTAGCTTAAAGTTTTCATCGTGTCAAACCTTGCAAGTGGATTTATGAATCCGGCACATAAAATAAGTTAAGCAGTGCTCTAAAGGAAATTTATCATTGAATTAATTCCATCAGTAATTTAATTTATTGATTAGTATCTGTGATCTTAACATGGGGAATTACATATGTGTTTAATGGGGAATTTCAAAATACAAATAGAGGAGTGTAATTACGAATTTCTAGTGGAATGATTTGTAATTTATTATGATAAAAATAATTCAAATTAATTATTTGAAATTATTTCCATAATATGTGATCTTTTAGTTTTGGTCCATTGGAAACTTATTCGATAAAAAATAAAATAGCACACCGAATTGATTTTATTTTTCTATTTTTTGAATTTCTATTTTTTGATCTATTTCAATTTAATATTTTTAAATTTCGATTTTTTGGTTTCTGATATTTCAAATTAAAAAATCAGTTGATCAAAAAAATCAATTTTTTTGTATAATTTATACTTTTTGCATTTTCCCCCACTGCCC
This sequence comes from Solanum acaule, assembly GCA_036250505.1. Lineage (NCBI taxonomy): Eukaryota > Viridiplantae > Streptophyta > Magnoliopsida > Solanales > Solanaceae > Solanum > Solanum acaule. Next base: position 311 of record JAJOOR010020401.1, on the reverse strand, counting down.
AATTTCTTCCTGTCCAATAAATTCTCGTGGGTCAAGAAAAACATATTATCATTAAATTAAATTTTTTACCATTTCTTATTTTCTTTTCTAGATATCTTATTTTTTTTCCATAGACAATAGGATTTGTAATATTAATTTCTAAATAGACTTTATCTGCTTAGTTTAGATTCATCTAATTTCAATTGCATCACTTAAAGTATTTTTTAATTTCATTCTTTATTGGGGGGGGGGGGGGGGGGGGGGGGGGGGGGGGGGGGGGGGGGGGGGGGGGGGGGGGGGGGGGGGGGGGGGGGGGGGGGGGGGGGGGGGGG
>JAJOOR010020400.1:0-19370 GCA_036250505.1 Solanum acaule | reverse complement strand
TACCCCCCCCCCCCCCCTCCTCCCCCTTTATCTAAATTATAAATAAATATTACGTGGAAGGGTTAGCTAGGATCGACTGAATACTTACCAAAAAGTAAAGAACCCGTGGTGCCTGCTTGTGACACATAGGGCTTGCTTTTCGTGATTACTATGAAATAGGTGGCGGACTCAATTCATCAGGAACTGGAAGGACGACATCTCTCTCAGAAAAAAAGGAAATAAAAGACGAGATTGGAGGCACCATAGCTTACATCGTTAGCAATGACTAAGAAACTCCGATCCGCCTGCTTCACACCTTTTTATAATAGGAAAAATATTTTCGCACGAGTACTAATTATTTGGTTAAATATATTTTGCGATAATATTTTTCATCAAATAAAACTCTTGACACGAAAATGATATATAACGTATGGTATTACGTAATATCTGATGAAAGAGATTTGAAAGGGTTCACTTTATAATTTAAGAAGCAGAAAAGAAATATAATCGAATGGATATGATTCTAAGCAATTATTTCATTTACCTAACTTTATTTGATGGACTTATAGCAAAAAAGAGATATGTCATATATAGATTTCATGCATGCCTACCAGAAATAATGTCTAAATTTATTATCTAGTCATCAAGATTCAAGTGTGACTTTATTTCATATATTAGGTCATAATTTTTTGGATTTTAGTCGTTGGACCATTATGATAATATTTATTTATTCGTCCATTATAAAAAAAAAAAATCCTTCACTTATACACACTTATAATTAGTGAATTATGTGGATCAATGAATATCAATACAAATAAATATATATGAATTTATAAGTCAAATATATGCTAATATAAAATTATAAAGATATTAAAGCAAGTAAACGTATATCAATTTATGAGATGAATAATGCACTAAATATATACAAATTAACAGATATCATATGAGTTATCTTTTTATATATTATATATCAAATATGTATACACATGTATATATATGAATATGATGAAGTGAATCATTCAAAAAAAAATATTTCTTCAATATATTCAAATGCAGCTCACGACAAAAAAGGAGGAGAAGGATAACCCTTACGTATAATATATGGTGAAAGAGATCGAACTAGTTCATTTTTTATTTCTCACCTGGTGTCTGATATTCGTATTAGAGTCCGACTAAATTTGAATTCGTGCCGAAAGCTCCACATTCGAGGCTATACCAGGAGATTGAACTCAAACTTGAAACCTCTAGTTAAATATGAATGAGTATTTACTACTTCCTCATTGGTCCATTACTTAATTACTCCTTCAAAGACCTTAGCAATAATTTCATTTACCTAACTTTATTTGATGGACCTATATCAGAAAGCGAAATGTTATAAAACAAAAAAGAGCAGAAACTACATGGAGGCATTAATTAGTTAAATAAATTACAAAAAAACATGGATGATACATTTTTTTTGGGCCTCCCAGGACCATATGATATTGATTATCTTTCAATATGTCTCCTCTCTTTGACCCCTCTCTCTCTCTATATATATATATATATATATATATATATTTATTGACTTTATAACTTAGAGTATGTCACTATTTTTAAAAAAACTTTGATCTAGTGACGGACAAATTTTATAGTTAAACAGTAAAAATCATTACTAATCCTACTTAACGATGAATTTGCGACAAATTTTGTTAGCGAGTAAAATAGCAATAGACCAACGACAAAGTTTGTTGCTAATTTCAGTGTTTTTAAAAGTGTGTAAAATACTTTACACTATAATAATAGAGAGAAAAACATTATAAGGGTACATGATTTTAAATTTTATTCAATCATTTCATAAACTAAACTTCTCTCTAATAAGGAGCTAGAGATACAAAATCTTTGTAATAAAACAAAAAAAACTAATCAAACTCTTAGAGAAGTACAATTTTCTATAGCTATATAGTAGAACTTAAAGTACCGGAGAACCAATTGGTGAATTAACCAAATAATTAGGGAAATTATTCCAATTAATTAACTTGTAATTATCTTCAAAATCTCCATAGAAGCTTCCCATAATATTATCCATTTGTAATCCATTTGTTGAATTTTGTGTATATTCCGGAAATACCCCTGAAAATTCCTGCATGAAACTTGGAAGTTCTGTTTGGAGTTGATCATCTTCAAAACATGAGTTGATTGTAGACAAATTATGAAGATTTTGATGATCATCACCAACTTTTGTAGTAGTTGGTACGTTGTTCGCGAAAATATTCTCTGAGGAATTTAACGTTGATGGTATCGATGATTCGAGGTTTTTGTTCCTTGAATTATTAAGAAGAATGGCATGACTAATGTCATTTATTGTTGGTAATTTTGTGCTAGTCATTTGCCATGCTTTCATTATGTCTAGACAAGGGAGTTGTTGATAATAAGGTAATTGTTGTGAAATAGTAGTAGGGTTAATGTTGTAATTGTGACTATTGTTGTTGTTATTGAAGAGGATTTTCGATTTTCGAACAAGTCTAACTTCTGCTTCTAGTCTTGCACTTTCCCATTCAGCCATGTGACTAAGGTTTGCAACATATTTTGATGAGCCTGCAGCACCATTTGGTTTGTGTGTCATTGGATCAATTCCCATCTTCGTTAACCTCTTCTTCAGACGGGAGTTCCAGTAGTTTTTTATCTCGTTGTCTGTTCTGCTTGGCAAGTAAGTTGCTATTGTTGACCATCTGACATATCATTGACAGAGAGAGAGGAACAAAACATAATCAATTTACTATTGCAATAATCATACATGAAAAACGTTACACGAAAAATGAAATTATTGTGGTAACATTGGATCAAATCAAATCAATGGTGACTTTAATTGAATGTGGACACTACTATAATAGGGCACTATTTTAATTTAATCATAGACAGTATCATAAGTAGCATTGTGGCTATTAAAAAAAAACAGTGACTATGGGGATTGGGAAAGAATAATATTGTGGCAGAAACAAAGGTAACTAACTGTTTATGAGTTCTATCATCATTTGCTATCTTTTTATTACTACTATACTACTGTCCTTCATTAATGTGTTATTTACTCTTGATCGTCCACTATACTAAAATGAATGTCCACTTTTACTTGTCCAGTTTAGAAAATTAAAAATCAATAGATAATTTATCACTTAGTTTCTAATAATTTACTCTTATTATTCATTAATTATAATTATTTCTCAAAGTACTTAATTCATTATATTCAAAGAATGATATAATAAAAACTGTCATTTTATTTATCGCTCAATATGTCAGTTAATACTAGACAAGTAAAAATGAACGGATCGAAAAAAGTATATATATATATATATATATATATATTATAGTATGTATACCTATTTCCAAGAAGAGCATGAAGGTGAATGATGGTTCTTTCTTCTTGTAAGCTGAATTTTCCTCTTTTGATATCAGGCCTTAGATAGTTTATCCATCTTAGCCTACAACTCTTCCCACATCTCTGCAGACCTAAAAATAGAAGCAAAAAGGAGTTATTAGCAAATGTTAAATAATAGTATATACCTATATAAAAATGTATTTTCTAACGAATTAAACTTTTTGATAATATAATAACATGATTTCTGATTTAGGTTAAGGGTCATGAGTTCAAGTCTTACTATCACGTACTTGGCCCATAAAAAGTGTATCATATAAATTGGAATGAAAAGAGAATATCAATTTAATATTACGTTACAATAATCAGACATAAAAAACATTACACGAAAAAGAAATAAGTCTATGTAACATAACTAGGCAATCTATCACTAGCTATAGATAGTCTTGGACCGTGCCTAGGGATAACAATGAAGCGGGACAGAGCACAAGGAGGGGTTCAATCACCTCATACTCATCTTGTCTTGTTCTATTGTCATTCCTATTAGTTGGACCGTTCAAATCAATCGTTCATATATAAAACAATTTTTGCATAAATTGAGATAGAAGGAGTAGTTTAAATTACCAGCTTTAGCAGGCAAACCCCTCCAGCTACCACAACCATGTTTATCAATAAAAGACAATAGTTTTTGGTCTTCTTCATGTGTCCATGGACCTTTCTTCAATCCCTCTTCATTACAACATTTGGATCTTCCCATTTTATGTCTATAATAATAATAATTACCTTAAATCAAGAAAGTTTGTTATTTGTGTCTTTCTTTATGTGGAAATGAGAGATGGTATATATAGGCAAACAAATGTAGAAATAATAAGTAGTGTGACAAGAGAGTTAGATACACTTGCTATGTAAAATAAATGATAGTATAAATTCCAAATGAGTAGTAATTATCAACACCAGCACACTACTATGTCAAGCTTTAATTACACTGCTGGAATTTCAGGCAGCTGATAGGAGAAAAATAACACGTCTGCCTTTTTGAGGCTCGAGTGGAGGCATATATACCCTCTGCTAGGGGGTACATGGTCAGGTTGGTTCGAATTTTTCAAGTATTAAACCAAATCATTTGTGTCGGATTTTTGAATTTATAAACCAAACCAAACCAATAAAACTCGGGTTTTTCAACCTCGGGTTTTTTTGGATTTTTTCGGGTTTTTCAGATTTTCGGGTTTTTTCGGTAAAGTATTCGTACAAACATATAATTTACTTGTACTTCAAATATACCAAAATACATCTATTTAAGTGTTTCTTAAGAAAATAACATAAAATATGATATGATTAATGACACTAAAATATCCAAAAATAATAATAATAATGAAATCGTGTAAAACAAATATTGCAAATTAATAAGTTATAATGAAAATGATCATAATTTAAAAGTACTAAATGATGCTACAATAAGTTTAATAAGTATTAGTTACATGACTAAAGAAATTAAAATTAGATTATGTATTTTAATTGTCGTAACTTATGTAAAACTAAAGAACAAATATTCAATATTATTGTCATTCTTAGTGTTGAAATGATTTTCTTTTTGCATTAGTATTAATTTTATTTTGATTTAAGATTTATTATAATTACCAATATTTATGGACTATAATCTTTATTGGGTCATTAAGAATTCTAACTTTCAAACATGAAACAATATATTAAAAGATAAAAACTATGAAAAAGTATAAGAAATATTTAAAAACTATATCAAAGTAAATATTTTTATGTATAAAATAAAATTTTAAAATTATATATATAATGTTGGGTTGATTTGGTCTCGGGTTGATTTATTTTAGTTGAAACCAAACCAACCCAAATATAATCGGGTTTTTTTTCAATACCAAATCAAGTCAAACCAAACCACTAGTCGGTTTTTTTTTTTTGATTTGCGATTTGGTTCAGTTTTCGGTTCGATTTTGTACACCCCTACCCTTTGCTTTTACTTTGGTTATCTTTACTATTTTATTGGTGTTAGTAATGATGAAAAATAGATGAGATGGATTAAATATGAACGGATTAACATAAAATGAATAATAATCTGGTAGACTGGCATGCTCATATTTCATATTCGATGAAAGTGGGTTGGGTGACATAATAGATTGGATAAAAGACGGATTGATCCATATTAGAATATAATATCTAGATAGTACTTCAGTGACCTGATAAATCAATTATTGTTTATCTACATTATATTTGTAGTCGAAGTTTTACCAAAACCCCAACCAAGAAACGGACCCCAATTCTAGGACGAGACCTCGAGATCATGAGTTGGGTCCTAGGTCAAGATCTCGTGTTGGGAGTAGGGTCTAGGGGAGATATGGATTCGAGTCGGATCCCAAGTCGGGATCAATTCTCAAGTTTGGTCCCCGAGTTATGGTCGGGTCCCAAGTTAGGACACCAAGTTGGGACCCCAGGGTTGAATCTCGGATCTTGTCTTGAATTGGGTTATGTCTCGGGTTGAGTTCTAGACTAGGATTATGGTCGGATCCTCGAATTGGGATCGGGAGTCGGGGTCAAGAGTCGCTCTGCCAAGTTAGCTATGGGTTCTGGGTTGGCTCCCGAGTAAGAAGTTCTCAAATTAGGGTCAGGAGTCGAGTTTCAGGACACGGTTGGGGTCAAGATCGAGATTGAACCCCGAGTTAGAGCCGAGACTCGGGTCAAAAGTCTAGGTCAGGGGCTCGATTGAAAGTCGGATTCGAAGTCAAGGTTGAGGTCAAGATCAAAAGTCGAATTTGGGTGATGGATCCCAGTTCAAAGGCTAGTTTAGGAGTCAGAGTCAAGAGTCTGATCTCATGAGATCCCCAATATGTGTCAGAACCCCCGGTTGTGGTCAGGAATCGGGTTCGTGCTCGTGGACTAAAGTTGAATAGTCATTTTTGTTTAGGTGTTGTTCGTTTTCATGTTAAGGATCAGGATCCAGGTCGTCCCGGTACAAAGGTCGGGGTCGGGGTTAGGCATTTAGGATCGACAACTTGCAAATATTTTTATTGCTTCGATAATTTCATCATTGTTTATTTTACTCTTGTATTTTTCTTATAGAATAACCTCTAGGTTGAGCCGGGGATCTAAAGAAAACAACTTTTCTTTCCCATAAAAATTAGGAATAAGGTCAATGTACACTCAACAACCTTGAAACCACTCTAAATATGTTGTTGTTTGTAGTTCTTGTACTTAAGGGTCTCTATTCAACGTCATTTGAGGTTAATTAAACCATGAAGTAAAAATCGTTGTCCTCCTTCAATGAAAAGGAATTTATTCAACTATATGCTCACATTATAAACAGAGATAATTATCCCCATATAACACACACACACGAAAATTTCAAAGTTGTTGCACTAATTCTGTCCTCATAATATTTCGGAAAAAAAATGACAGAATTAGAATTTTTATTAAAAAAATAAACACAGAAATATGTACAGCAACATTTAATATATATATAATAATTTTTGAATCCCTCACGCCTATTTAGATCCGCCCCTTAGTCTGAACAACATGTTCCACCTTTCATAAATTTGCATGTCCGATATCTAGGTTATTTATTGTACAACCAAAGATCAGATATACATTTATTTCCAAAAAAAAAAATGTCGATTTATTTAAGAATCATAAATAGTATTGGGACTGTGACACATCGTAGGGGATATCTCAACCAACTTATAGATATTATTCAAAAAAAAAAAATGTCATGCTTCCCTCACAAATACTATTCATTTTGGCAAAATAATAAATGTATATCCCAATAATATTAAAAGTAGCTTCAATTATTTAGACACTAACGGATCGTTTGGTAGGCCGCATTAGAAGAAGTAGTCCATATATTATATATAGTATTATTTAGTACTATGTTTGATAGGACTTTGGGTTTATGCATATCTAAATTATAGGATGTATTACTAATACCTTCAATTTGGAGGTATTAGTAATACATAAGATATAATACCATGAGATAAGTCTATGTAAAGATAAAAATATCCCTCAAATCAATTTAATTATTTTGTTTATTTTCTTGATTTTATGTTTTATATTTGTACTAGTAAATTTATTTATTTAAATAATTTAGCTTACAAATTATTTAGAGAGGGTTGTTTGTTACTAAATAAATTCAATACAAATTTGAAATGTGAGTTGTTTAACATTTACTAATTGAAAAGGCAAATTTATCACTACATGACTTTTGTGATCTTAATTGAATGTATATATAGATCACTAATTATTTGTATTTTGAACAATTTAAAAAATTACGTACATGTTAAAACTACAAGTTGCAATTTTTATGTGTAAATGTGGATCGTTTATTCAATTTTACCATTGTTGACCGTCTTTTTGATTTTAAAAGTAGATGGTTTATCTTTTTTGAATTGAAGAATGATATTTTGTAAGTGATCAATTTATTAACATGATAATTATTTATCCTCAAATAATTCAAGCAAAAAATAGCAAGCATGACAACAAAATTGTTCTTCTCATAGCTAGTTAGAAGGCCGTAAAAAAACAATGTCTGGCAATTATGCACCTTGACCCAATTACAAAATAATTCAAGGGTATAATTGGAAATAAACTTTTTTATAGAGTTTTAGTTCAAACACAAGATGAGGTGGGAAACAAAGAACCAAACACTTGATAAAAATAAATCTTGCATTACGAATCTCTACAGTCTACACTACTAATTCCTGCGTTACTAATCTCTAGGGATGTGCACTATTCAGATTAAACCGAATAACCAAACCAAATTTTTATTTGAATTGGTTTTGGATTAATAAATTACTTTGTTTGGTTTGGTTTCGGATTTTAAAAAATAAAAACCGAAAAACCAAATTTTATATATAATATATATATAATGTTTAGGTTTAGAATTAAGTTGGAGTTAACCACTTTTGTCCCTCTTTGGTTATTGCCTCATGATGATTACATTTATATTTTATGCTTGAATTACATCTATAATAGGTATACTTATAAGTATTGTGTTTTAAGTTTTACTTATGATTTATATTAGAAAGTATATTTAAGAAATTAAATATTATTACTTTGGTTATGTTATTAATTATTGATATAACCAAATAACCAAACCGAAAAAAGCCAAACCGAATAGAGGAAAGCCAAACCAAACCAAATTTATTTTGGATCGAATTGGGTTACACTTTTACAAAACTAAAAACCTAAAAATCCAAATCGAATAGTGCAAAACCAAACCGAAAAACCGAATGCATACCCCTACTAATTTGTACGTTACTAATCCCTATGTTATTAAACTTTGTACCAAACGACCCCTAATACCATAGAACTTTAATGTTTGAGAACTACTTTTTTAAAAAAAAAAAGATTTTTCTCTTTTTTAAAAAAATAATCAAAGTTGATTTATATATATATCAAGTTGATGTGCGGTGAAGTGCTCCATCCTTAATGAGAGGTTTCGGTTCATCTTGTGGATATAAAAAAAGTTCTTCAATGGGAGCACATTTCCAAAATGGGTCCTCCGCAAATTCGGATTAATTGAGCTTCAATACAGATAGAGAACACTACTAAAAAAAAAAGTTTATATATATACATACATACTCTGTACTTATAATTTTGTTTACTTTTGCATGAAACCAAGTTACCGCATGCATGCACTTTTTAATACTATGTTATAATCAAGGACAGATCAACGGCATTAGCTACGAGCTCGGTAGAACACAATAATTCTAGCTCAAAATTATATTATTTTGTATTAAAGACTTCACTTAATAAGAGTAAATAATTTATCTCGAACCATTAATAAGTTATTTCCTAAAATTTAGAATTCATTGACTTAAAATTTTGAATTCCATCTCATGAATATAAAAAAAAAAAATGTTGAAATAATAATAATAATTGGAAGAACAGGGATTGGTATGGCACTGGAGGTGTACATACTGATAAAATATCTATGCAAACATCTCATGAATTAAGGTCAACTCTCGTGCATCTACTACTTCTCATTAATATAGATATTAGATAATTAATTTTATCTACGGAAACTTAAGCAAATAAAAAGAAATTATTTAATAATTTGTGCCTTGTTTATACTATTGATGTTTTTAGGTAGGGATGACAATGAAGCGGGACGGATATAGGGTGAGCGGGTTTAAAGTTATGCGGGATGTGACTGGTTTAAGGTCATGTGAGGAGCGAGTGGGATCTGGGGTGGGTTGAAGTGGGTTTTTTAAAAACTAATGCGGGGCGGAGTGGATTGCGGCGGGAATATGTGATTTTAGGTGGATTTAAACTTAATTTTCATTTTTTACTTGTTAGTATAAGTGATAGAACATTATTCATTAAGATGATTTCTTTTATAGCTACTAAAATATTCAAGATGGTAAATGAAAATGGTTCAATAAAAAATAATTTAATTTCTTACATGTTTCCTAATTGACCTCTGAAAAAGTAAATTTTAAGTCACTATCCTATTAATTTAATACAACTCAATGAAAAAATGAGTTTATTTTTATAAATTTTATTCTTAGTATCACTTAACTAGAAAAAGAAAAATATTTAAAAAATTATGCATGGCTTGTTCATGCAGAGCGGGTTGAAAATGAAAAAAAATGTTATGTGGAGCGAGGCGAATTGAAATTTTTATGGGTTAAGCTCAACTCGCCCCGGCCCTACCCCACACCGCCCCATTATCATCCCTATTTCTAGGTGTATATACCGTTAAAGCCCTCCAATAGTTTAAAACATGGACAAATTACTTAAGTACACAACATTACTTTACCTATTCTCAATATTTCCCTACTCTTTTATTAAAATACAAAAATCCCTTATTTTCCCCCAATTCAACTTAACCGGATACTTTATTATTTGGAAGCCAAATCAGACCTTTTCCATTCCCTAATTTTCGCCCTCAATTTCTCCCATTACAATTTCAGTTATCAAATTCAAATAATTTTGAATTTCAAAAGAATCCTATCATTATTCAACCGGATTCAGAGTTCAAATTAGGTTTTATCATCTTCTCCATTGTGATTTCCGCCTTTTTTTTTTCTTTTATTGTGTATCAATCGTTTTGGCTCTTGCATTATGCATCTAACATCTAACAAATCTCTAATTTTTGATTCAGAAGATCCTAACAACAAAGAATTGAGTTCTAAAAGGTTGCATGACCCGATAGTCATGACAAATCAAAGTTCTAGCACGAGAAAATTGGTAAAGGAAGTATATGCATCTACTTCAAAAGATCTGAAAACCCCAAAGAAAAGGGGTAGAAAGGTTGCCCCTCCCATTAATCGACCAACATTACCCATGGTATGCAATTTTTATCATATAAGTATCCCCTCTTTTTTTTAAATCTGATGATAAATAATTTCTTATATTTTTTATTAAGTATCCTCTTTGAAATATGTAGTTGTTTCCTAGATACAATATTTTTTTGCGAATTTGTTTATTAACTGTTATTGTATCAAAAGTGAAGAGAACTGTATCGAAGTTAAGTACTTAAATCACATTTACTTTGTAGGTTGTTTTTTGTCACTGTATATAAGGAATAATTGAATTTGTGTACCTCTTATGTTTTCTTATGTTTTGTTGTTATTTAGTATCAAATGAAATGAACATTATTGTATCTAAGATACTTGCTTAATTCACAATTTGGCATCTAGATTGGTTTTGGTACTGCGCATCATAGTAAATGACAATTCTCTATATGATACTTAAAAGAATAAAAATGGTTATGAGAATTTATTTTTGTATCACATTGAATTATGTCACTGTATCATGTACTTTTTTATGTTTGATAAAAATCATTTATGTAATTGCAGAATATGATTTATGTAATTAAACATATTCCAAAGAACTCCCTAAAGTTTGGTCCTACCTACAACTCCAATTTTATTGAAGATTTAGTCTTGTCAATAAAGGACCAAGGTATTGAGTTATTCAAGGATACCATATTTGCTCCATACCTAAATATTCCCAAATGCAACAATCAAGGCCAGATTACCAAGTGTTTATATCTATTAGAGATTGAGCAGGGTAATTTAGATAAAGAAATTCACATTAGTCATGCCAAAGGTAATGTCTTGAAATTTAGTATCAAAGAGTTTGCAATTATTATTGGTTTGAGATGTAAAGGAAATATCAAAGATTTTACTTATCCAAATTCAAAAACCAGTAGGCTGGTGCAAAGATATTTTCCTGGTCCAAATTATAATGTAAATAAAGGTCGCCTGGTAGATCGTTTTATGCAAGGTGGTTGGGACAACACTGACGATGCCCTTCAGATGGCTATCTTGTTTTTCATTCACACATTTGTGTATTCCCAACTTGGTGATGCACCAATTCCTATTGAAGATTTCTTAATGGTAGAAGATGGTAGCTATGAATAGTACCCGTAGGGACAAGTGGCTTTCACAAAGTTAATGAAATCTTTTAGAAAAGAGTACACCCCTAACAAAAAAATGCATCGTTTGAATGGACTCTTATACACACTAAATGTCTGGATATATGAATGTGCATCTGTACTAAATAATGAGATAGCCGTTAAAGTAGGAAACAGTATACCAAGGATGTGCAATTGGAAAGTTGTCGCTCCAAAGCCCAAATTTGAGTAAGTTTGTGATACATTATTACTTTGTTTCTCATGTTGTTTTACTATTTGTTTGTATAGATTGACTGTTTTAACATTCAACAAACTCCCGAGGAAATCAAATCACTTGATTTACCAGATATCAATCATGTACCTCCAACTCAACCAGATTTACCAATTGTTAATAATGAGGAGGTGCAACCGGAGGAGGTTCTTGGTTTTGAAGACTTCTCATCAAAACCTCCGGAGCAAATGTTAAGGAGATCAACACGAGTTTCTAGCGCAGTATCTACCCCACCCCGCAAGAGAATAAAGATTGTACATCCACATAAATATAATTTGACTAAAGTCACACAACCACATAGCAACCAAATCAGACATTTCAAACTCCAAATTCACAAACAAAACAAGCTGATAATGTATCTGGTGTTCCTCATAATACATTCTCTGGAAGAACAACTTTGGACAGTGCAGAAATTGGGGATATGAAGATGTACATTAAGTGTTATGTAAGTAAACACTAGATTTAAAAATTTGTTTGTTCATTATTAACTCCATTTTATATGCTTAATTTGAATCTAGGTTAACAACAAATTTGGAGCTCTTGACAATAAAATTGGAGCTCTTTGAGGCGTTAATAAAAAGCAATCATTCTGAATTGTTGAAAATTGTTGGCACGAAAGATAACAAAACTGAAAAGGTTGTATTTTGATTTTTTTGCTTCCCTTCTTAGTTTTATGGTATACTAATTATTTGGATCTTGAAGGATATTGGAGGCGTTTCATCGCCACACATGATGGATGATTCTGTAGAGAAAGGTAGTGTTGATCTACAACCAAGTCTGATAACTTCGACCAACAAACCATTTCACCTATGCAAATGGATTTTGCAACTGTTGATGATGTTGATGAACCTGTTGTGGAGGTTGGAAAAGAAAAGGTTTCTGAAGACACTATTCAAAAGGTATGTAGGTATATGATACTTAAATTAGTATAACATGCATTATTATTTGTTTCAATCCCTTAAATAGTTTAAGAATATATCATGTTTAATGGTTGATACTTTAATTTATGAAACATACGTTGCTAATTTGTGTATCACTGATTGTACTTTATACATTAATAATATATATGATACTATATCTAAAAAAAATTTATCATGCACATTACTATTCTACCATTACCAGATACTTTAATTTATTTTTCCTTATAAATTTACAAATACAGAAGGATGATACATCCATTAAGGAACATGCAATGAAAGAGTCCATTGTGCTTCTACCCACAACACACCATAACGATCCTTCGGTAAATGTGATTATTCATGATAAGAAAGTGGTAAGTAAAAAGTGTTTTAATTATTATACATTAATTATTTTAGGAAAAAGCATAATAGTATATGATATTCTCTTTATTAGGATGATGGTGCCGATACAATTCAACAAGAATTCAAAAAACATGCTTCAAATCCAGTAGTTGTTGATACATCGGTATGGTTGTAATTTTTTACTGGAAAATGCAAACAGTTTCCTGATGTGGCATAATTTGTTTATGTAAATTGTAATATTGTTGTTATTTACCTGACATCATATAGGATTCTACCACATCGGCCTCCATTTCTTTCGGAATCGAAGCAGCCATAGATGCACTTGTATATGGACTTTCAAACCAGCCAATTAATGTCAAACCACTTAGTGTAGTTATTCCACTCCAGCTAACCGGAAGTGATTATTTTCTATCTGACAGCCAGCTACCAACCCAGCTGCCAGGCAATGAGCCTGCACACAATATTGATACAAAAACTCCAGCTTAGCGTAACAGAATGCCTTCAAAGGTTTTGCAGTCTTCCTATGTGAATTATTTTGGTTTAAGTGATAAGGGCAAAGAGAAAATAGACGATGACATCCGCCCATACACTTCATTTGAAGATTGTCGCATCACATATCAACTCTCGTCAGGTTTAATGCAAGAGTTCTTAGAGTGGATACAAAAGGGACTCCTCAAAACACTTGCGAATAAGTAAGCTTTTCTTATTAGTGTATCTTTATAATATTATTTTTTTATTAAATTATTTTCATTTTGACTTTAATCATTCTCATAGGAAACCATTTGAGGATAAATATAAAGGCAAATATGCTCTATTTGGTTTTGACCATATGGATTTTGTTGTCGCATTTTCTGTTGACAAGAACTGGTTTTATAGTATGTCATATCCAATGAAATGTTGGACTGATCAGGTACGTTAAGCATTCAAATTATGTATATGATACAAATGTAACATGTTTCATTTAAAATAAAGTATTAGATTACTAATTGGTTTTCTTTTTCTTCTATGTATCGTTTTTGTTTCAGATTGTGCTGATTATATATTATATTTTTTTTTCTTTATTTTACAACACATAGATGTAATTTTTTACAATCTACGTAAGAAGTCAAAATTAAGAAGCATGGATCAGTACAGATACACTACGGTCAACTGTTTTTTCAAGTCATTTATCAACATTGTATACAAGAGGTATTATTGCGCTCCTGCAGATGATATTTTTAGTACACAGGAACATATTGATTGTGGTGTTACGGTATCTGCTTATGAAAGGTCTATCAAAGACATCATAAGTGGGATTTCGATCCCTGTTGCTTTACCATGGCATCTAGTAGATGATGTTTATATTCCGATTAATTGTGGCGGAGATTTTCACTGGGTGTTGGTTGTGGTTGTTTTAAAGAAAAGGTTAATACGTGTGTATGACTCATCTATAGGATCAAGGAAAAAAGATTATGCAGATGAGATAAAGCAATTGTCTGTAATGCTTCCAAACTATCTTCATGATAGTGGGTTCTTTGATAAAACGGAAAGAACTAATTGGGCATCAATTGAGGCGTACAAATACAAGGAAACTGGTGAACTGTTGGATCCACAACAGTCGTTTGAGTTGGAATATGCTCAAGACATTATGCAACAACAAAGCGATAACTTGTTAGTATGGGAAGCATCATCAACAATAACAGGCCTACAGAACTCAAAACCTCTCATCATTGGCCTTAATGATATGAATAGATACATAAACTCATTTTTTTCCAACTTGTGCATCCTTATATATGAATTTGGATACACAGTTTCCAGCATATATATGTATCTTAACATCTGTCTATATCTATCAGCAGGCTTACCCCTGATCATAATGCACGTTCTTTATCCCGCCATGCTTGCTGGTAAGAAATTTCAACACCATAGAGTGACCTAATATCATCAATTATATCGTTGGGAGTATGTTTCCTTTTATGATTCCCCAATATTGGAGTTGTCACACCACTAACAAACCCAACAGTAGCTTGTACCTTACTTAATACCCTATCCCTCAATGGACATGTATGTTTACTATTAAAGTATCTCACTTTGAATATGTCTGAATTTTTCCTAATAGAGGCCTTCAATGTCCAACAACAATCATCTGAATAACAAACTAATACATAGCTGCAATTACACCATATACATTTGTTATTTGATCAGGTTTAATGTACTAATACATAAAAAAAACAAAAGAACAACACAACATACATTATTACAAATACTTTTATTTAAATAGTATTGTGCACACATATTAATACATAATGCAGTTTAATGATGACACATTTAATCATGTTCAGATAAAAATTTGATAACTAATTCAAAATCCACTTAATAACCTTATTTCACTTACCAAATTTAACTGATACTTTAATAAATAGAAGTATCTCAATATGATACTTTATTGTATACACTGATCACAATTTTCATATTAATCATTTTTCATCTACCATTTTTAATTTATACATTAATAACCAGAAGAAAACCAAAACTAACATGATACCTAATACCTATGACTGCACGTAACACATATTATCAGTGTGTCATGGTAAACATATTAACAAATACATTATAAAAAATGAAGAACATTATCAGATAGTTGTATCACATATCTTTTGTTATCAGATCTTTTAACTTTAAAATTGAATCTATTCTTTATTTTGTATTTTTCCATTACAGTCTTTAGAGTTGCCTTATCCTTGTACATTTGCTTCACTTCCACAACATAAATATTTGTATCTGATATATAATTTTCCACCTCCATTTCTGATATGTAATATGAATCACCAATTTTTGATTGAACAATGCTTAGAGCTTTTGCATCGCTTTTTCCACCCTCAAAACACACAATTGCACCTGTTGTTGCATCAAAGTTTTGTATCTCTTCATCACTTTTATCTGATGTATCAATGCATAGAGGATACATACCGAATCCCACCTCATGTTTCTTAATTTCTATGTACAATTTCACCCCATGTCATTCTGAATACACAATGGAGACGAATTACCTTCAACCACGTATCTGATCTCGATGTTTTTTTTCAATTCATCAATATCCAATTCAACTGCAATTGCTGAAATAAGATTCACGAACGAAATATTTTCCTCTACCACTATCCCATCACTTCTGTATCGCTCGTATCTAACATCACTTTCCCATGATCTAGAATGCCTTAACAAGATCGAAATATTCATTTCAAATCTTCAGTATGTTGCGTTCCAAAATTGTTTGAATCAAACTTTTACTGTTTTTTCGAAGAACAAGGAGAAGGTTTCACAATTTGAAATTTAAAAATTATAATTCAGTTAGAGGTTTATGAACGACTGATTGGTTGAAGGAAGAAACGTACGTGTGATTTGTGGGAGTCAATTATAATTTCCGTTTTAATCCCTTATTTAACGCATTAAACTGATAACAACAACTTAATAATTTAAGTATCCGCCTTTTATTAATTAAAGTATCCGCCTGCAATATTATGTATCCGAAAGACACTAAAAAAAGGGATTTTTGGTAATTAATGAAAGAGTAGGGATAGGAAATAATTTATTTCTTATACTAGGTGATTTGCCTAATTATTACAAAAAACATTACTATGTCATGATTGGAGGAGGCATGATGAATGCAACATATATTTTTTTCTTCGTAAAAATGGTATTTGTGTCGATTTATGCACACTTTCAACTGTTCTATCGATTGAGTATCTTTTCTATCTCTCATGACTAGCACAAGCATTAAATAATTTTGCCCACCAAAACGTAGAGAATCGCTACAAGAATTGAAATGTTAAAGAGTTCATTGCACTTCAACGGTGAATCAATTTCACTTCAAAGTACTTCGAACTAGTAAATTAAATCAAATAACGATGCAACGATGTTGTATGTATTTTGTATGTTCGTATGTATGTCATTGTATATCCAGTGATACATAAGACAATACGATCGCGTATACCCGCCATACATATAAAAAATACACCAAACATACACAATATACCAAACATATACTCACACACCCAATAAAACTTATACACATGATTTACAAATAACATATACTCGATATACAGTTCGATGTATTATTCCACCATCGGACCACCACCAGAAAATTCACCATACCCGTCACCAAGTACACATGCTGTTATTATTTTGGTATAATTAGTTAAATGTTGTATGTTTTGTTAATAACGTACAAATGTTCCTATTAATATAGTTTATTGAGCTTGAATATGGTGTTGAACGGTCCAACTAAAACTAAAGGGTAACCAAGAATCTTATATTATGATGATTTCATTTGGAGTCGAGTCCATTCAAGGAGGCCCATTTGAAAATGATAATCTTATGCTTCCTTTATATTAATTTACGTAATATTGTTTGATTTGATATAAAGTTTAAGATTTTTTAATTTCTTTTTAAAATTCATGATTAAAATAAATTTTAAATATTTATATGAGTATAATTACAAGGCACAAGAGAAACACGCCATATAATTCGGGGTGTACACAGGGCTATTTGGATTAGTTATTGATCAAAATTAAAATCAAATTAATTTAGTTAGTTCTAAAATTATAAAATTCAAATCAAATCAAATATAATATATATTTATCGATTTGATTTGGTTCTTCAGTTATTAATCATACACGAAAAAAAATATTCATTCAAAAAGGGGAAAAAGACGAGAATTTATTCAAAAGGAAATGAATTGTCTTCACGTCATTTTGGATAATATAATTCGTATACCCAAATTCCAATTATGTTTTACGTCTTGCTTCTATTGTTAGCTAGTCCAATGTACTAAACAATGCATAAACTATCGATATTGCTAGACAAATAAAAGACGCATCATACCTTATTCTTTTTCATCAAAATGTCGCATTATTCACATAAAAAATTGTTCAATATATATATATATATATATATATATTATGTATATATAATTATACAACTTGAAATTTTAAATCCTACTTCTTGGTGAATTTGTAATTTCAAATCATGATTCGAAATCAAACTTCAAAAGTTTGTTCACATTTCATAAAGTAACGTTGATATCAAATCAAAACGCCTCCCAAGTGATTTCTTCTCATTTGCTCTAGTTTTGAAGATTAGAGTTACTCAATACATGTATTGAAAGGAAGTAACATATACCATTGAAATAATTGAGACGCACGCACACTAATCTAACCACAAAAGGAGGGAAACTACAAACAAGGCATATTGACTACTCACATTGTAATGCTATTACATGCCTTACAAATGAAACCCTTTCCACCTTTGAAAACTCTTGAATTCATTTCCTTGAGACATTGCCATCCCAATCCCACTTCTTCCATCTTTCCCAATCCCTCTATAATACAATCTCCATTCATGATCTTGATCATCTCCATCCATTTCAACAAGATATGGTGATCCCACCCCTTCACTATCCCACCCCCTTTCTTCACATCTCTTCAACAATGGATCATTTTCTTCAACTCTTCTCCATCCCTTTAATCCATCAGAAGACATTGCCATTCCTATACTCCTCCTCCCATTTCCATCCACACCTTCATAAACCATCAAATACTTCCCATCTTTTCGATTTCGTATAACATGTGGATTCAACACTCCTAGTTCATCAAAACCACCAATACCTCCTCCTCCTCCCATGATCTTCCCTAACTTTAACCATTTCATTCCATCTCTTGACCTTGCTATCCCAATTGCAAAACACCCTTTTTCGATGTCGTATGAATGGTAATACATTCTTAAATCACCATTACTATGGTAAACTACTTTTGGTGAACCTATAAACAAAGAATCCCATTCACCATCTAAACCAACATCAAATAAAGCACCAGAATGATGTTCCCCTTCAATTCTTGCCCAATGCCTACCATCTTGACTCATTGCTAGTCCGGGCAACGACTTATAAATCTCTCCATCTCCATTCCCAAATCGCGGTATATCTGAATCTTCTAAAGATTCAATCTTTTCAGAACCAAAACCAGTATAGTAAAGCCAATAAACAGAGCTATTTGCTCTTACTTTAGCACTTGACATAATCACAACCTCACATGGCCTAATACTTTGTGTATCAAAACCCCACCAATTATCACCACAATTCAACACAATTTC
>JAJOOR010020399.1:0-21185 GCA_036250505.1 Solanum acaule | reverse complement strand
AATCTGGCGCACCATGGGATAATTTAAACACCACTGCTTGATGTAATCCCTCTTCGATCATAAAGTCTTGCCTTTCCTCCATTGAAAACGTGATAGTAGGTTCTCCATGAATTATTTCGATTGATTTTATAATCGTTTTTGAGTTAATTAGGGCAGATTGTTTAGAATTTATAGTATTGGAATTGAAAAGGGTGGCGTATGTGGTGGTTTGGGGTTGTGGGGAGGGCTGGACAGCCTCGAAAGGAGGCCGTCCTGTGGCCGTAGCAGCCATGACTGCTGCCTGCCGACCTAGGGTTTTGTAACTCCGTGAGGCTTAACTAGCTTACCAAATACAAATAAAAAATCTCCCCATTATTTGCACATTTATTAGTATTTTAATTAAACAACTTGATAAGTTCCAATATTATTTTAATCCTACTTAGTGCTATTTAATAATGCTAATTATCCTTCTTCACACGAACAATTAATTAGAACTCAACATGACATCCCTTTTCTCTTGTTTATGTAGCGGAGGCTTCGAAAAAGATCAAAGTATAAGGGGCGATTGGAGCTTTCCTCATTCACCTCCGTTAGATCCTGATTTATCTGATGTTGAAGATGATGATAAATATTATACGTACACACAAAAAAGTGCAACGCATACAATTGCTTTAGGAGAGTCCACCACTAAAGTCGTCTATACAAATGATGATGATGATGGTGGTGGTGCTGATAGCGGATATATTAGTCATGATGAGGGTATTTATTATGGGAATGGTGAGAATAACTCCGTTAATGATAGTGTTGACGGGGTTGATAGTACACCAACGGTTGATGGTGGCTATGAATATGACAATGGTGGTGGTGATAATGGATATGCTAGTGCTGATGGAGGAGAGGAAGATGATGGAGACTATAACTATAGTGGAGATGGTGGGAGTAGTTTCCGCGGTGGTGAATTATATGAGAGTGCATGAGAAAGTATTGATGCATGCGATTGATCAAAGTTTTTAATTTCTTCTAATGTCATTCAATCCCATATTATATGTGCAATAATATTTCTCATCGTTAAATCTTTTTTTTACTTCTCTCTCTTTTATTTTTCTTTTTTATTTATTTATCGTGTATTGAAGATTGAGTTTAATTATATACATGTTAGTGTGTAATTATTTTAAAAAATTTAAAACAATTTTAGGTCATACCTAAATGATAATTACATATAAAACTTCTTAAAATGTGTAAATTTGATGGTGTAAATTATTCTTTACACTAATAGTAGATATGATTTAATCCAATATTAGTGCAAAGAACTTCTCACAATATTTATAAATATATATTTGTAACCTTGAAGATTTAAATGATTAGCTAATATCGGGGGTGGAGCTACCTTGTGTTTAGGGGTTCATCTGAAAAATTATACTCCTTCCGTTCCATTTTATGTGGCACTTTTCGGATTTTGAGATTCAAACAAGTTTAACTTTGACCGTAAATTGTTCATAGATCCTTTAAGCATTTTGAATTATCAATTATTGTGACTTAATAGTACTTTTTACGTAGTTTACAAATATATAAATTTCATTTCAAAAAAATCAAAGATTCGATGCGCAAATTCCCAGTCGAACTTAAATTGTTTGACTCTCGAAAAACGAAAAGTGCCACATAAATTGGGACATAGGGAGTACTATTTATGTATGGTTAAAGTGATATTTTATATATATTAGATGTTGAATCCCTTCCA
Source organism: Solanum acaule (assembly GCA_036250505.1). Taxonomy (NCBI): domain Eukaryota; kingdom Viridiplantae; phylum Streptophyta; class Magnoliopsida; order Solanales; family Solanaceae; genus Solanum; species Solanum acaule. Next base: position 19,468 of record JAJOOR010020399.1, on the reverse strand, counting down.
CTAGTGCGTTTGTCTACTTCTTCAGATTTTGAATCCCATAATTAAAATCCTAGCTTCGCCACGAGCCTAATACTATCATAGGTAAAGATCGCGTATAGCTATATATAGGTTATGAGTGCTCAAGCGCCCATTATTTGAATAGCAAAACCCTATTGCTTGTAAAGAAAAATTAAACTAGTTATGATTCATATTGAAGAATTTTCTAAAGCTCTCATTTATAAGAGATAATCTCACCCCCCCCCCCCCCCCATCTTCCCCTTCTATATATATATTATTTTTTAATGTATACATTATAATTCTACTTATTTTGTTTATGATTTATTATTATTTTTCTCTAGTTAAACTACTCCCAAATGTTTTATTTTTAATTTTCCTTCTAAATTTTTTTTTTTTTAAAATCTCATTACTCTTGAAGAAGAAGGCCTCATGGAAAAGGCCCATGGGTCAATGGCCATATTGGGCAAAGGCCCACTTCTTCGTTTAGTTAAAAGGCCATGTTCATTACAAACCTAAACAATTCCAGCCCAAAGCTACAACCTTCCATATTTTTTTATGGGAAACTTACATACATATATGGGAAAATTACTGAAATACACATCTTATGTTTCCCTTATTTCCAATATCCCCTTCTATTTCTAAAAACTTCTAAAATCCCTTATTTCTTTAATGTATCTAAGCTACATATTAATGTATCCGAGCCAGTATTTACTGTATCCGAGCTACATATTATGTATCCGAGAAACATATTAATGTATCTGAGCCAGTATTTAATGTACCCGAGCTACATATTATGCATCCGAGCTAGTTTTTAATGTATCCGAGCTATATATTAATGTATCTGAGCCAGTATTTAACGTATCTGAGCTACATATTATGTATCCGAGCTAGTTTTTAATATATCCGAGCTACATATTAATGTATCTGAGACAATAATGTATCCGAGCTACATATTATTGTATCTGAGTTTCAATTATTGTATCCGGTTTTTTTAATTTTTAAGGGATTAATGTAATCCAAAACTTATTAGGGATAGATTGTAATTTCATATTAAAAGTATGCGATTCCTATAATTTACACTAAATATATTACATTAAAAAAATATTTATCATTTATAGTAATAACATTTTTTTTTTCACTTGATCATTTTTAATACATTTATAATACAGTTTTAATACATATTACAAAGAACAATTTATTAGTCACGTATAATACAAGTTTTATTGATGGATAGATAATACACTTATCACACATTTTAATACATTTATAATACAATGTGTCAATTTCTTACCAAAAAGCATAATATATTTAAAAAAACAGTTATAAAAAATATATATTGCATACATAATTTACTTTCAATACATATTGCATATTTAACATAGTATTGCTATGTATTGCTATAAATGGTAATAAATAAAAAAATATTGCTAAAATCGATAATTATATATTAAAAGATACCCATCCAAGTAATTTTTCCTTTTTGGGTTATAAACATAAAGGACTATTTATGTTTAAAAGTATATAAATAAAGGACCAAAGTACACTTAAGAATATACACAAGGGACTATTTCGATAGAGTTTGATAAGTATCTAGTGAATTTAAAGAATCAAATTGTTCAGTGCATAAAAACTATAATGCATTAGATATTATGAAAGAATCACGAATGTGTGTGCTAATTTTTTTAAAATTTATTTTGTAACGGCTAGATATTTCTAAACGAACTAAAAACAAATAAAGAAGAAAATGATTGGTTCATCATTGTTTGCTTTCGGTATTTTGGCCTAATAAAATAGCGATTTTTAGTGGATCGAATCACATCACATGGTGCACTTTTTACTGGTTCATGTCATCACCTCCCAAGTAGTTCGACTATATCGAAATTCTGTTCATCGAAATTTGAACAGATAAATAAAAATTATGTGTCGTAATTTTCTTTCCGTTGAGAATACAATCAACTAAGCACATTATTCTGATAGACCCTTTTATTTGTATGAGTTTATGTTTTGAACCATTCTACTTGATCATTTGTGAATTGAACCCTTAAACTCAGTGAAACTAAGCATTTTAAACCCCTTTCGTTGTGTGTGAACTTCAAACGCTTGACAAAAAGGACATATCATCATCCACATCACATTTTAAATGACACATCACTTCTTCTTCTTTTTTAAATAATCTATTTGTTCTTTCTTTTTCACTTCATTCCTCCTTCATCCCTCACCTCTCTCCATTTTTTTTTTACATTAGAGATACCACCACAACCTTCCATTCTCACTAGTATCATTACATTCCTAAATAACTAACAATTATCATTCAATTTTTTTTTCGAAATTTCCTTTATTCATAACTTTTAATCGTATTTATTTTACCAACATTTACATCTACCACTTGAACCACCATAAATCTCCCATTGATGTTAACGAATAGCCATTAAAATACATCAATATACTCTAACATTTGTACATAATTTTACATAACACATTTCACCTAATTTCACAAAGACATTCAACAATCCTTTTTCATCTTTCAAGACTGTTGAATCTTTATCACTTTATGGGTAATAAATTACCCCGAAATTAAAAGAAAAATACAGATCTACAACAACAATACAATTTCGTTTCTAATCCCGTGAGGAAGAAAATGTGAAAAAAAAAAGAGAAACAAGAAATTCGAAAGGGCTGGGGTAAGACCTATCCCCCCCTTGCTTGCACTTATCCATATTAATATTTTTATGTTTAATAAAAGGCCACTAGACAGTGTCTAGTGATAAATTTGTGGGGAAAAAAAAGGGCTGGAAAAGGGAGAAAGAAGAGAAATGGGGGTTTGAGAGTAGAAATTAAAAAAAAAAAAAAAAAATGGGGAGGGGTGGGGTGGGAAAAGAAGAAACTGAAAAAAAATTAATTTTCTTATTTTTGATCTTTTTATTCCATTTTTAAAAAGAAAAAACAATATTTTTAGTCTAAAATTTGATCTTTTACGCTCCTTCTATGCGTGATATCACACATTTGTGCCAACTCAATAGTTAAGTTGCCACATAAGTTTGGTCAACGGTCAGAAGGGCTTAAAACATAGAGTTTCATTGAGTTTAAGGATTCAGTTAACAAATAATCAAGTAGAAGGGTCCAGAATACAAACGCATACAAGTAGAAGGGTTCATCAGACCATTTCGTCTACGTATTATATTTGTGATGGAAACATGTGTGCACCAAATATTGTGTTGGGTGGTCGAAATTTTACAGGTAAGAAACAAAATTAATTAGAGTCCACTATATTCTGCTAACCTAATTAAAGACAATGCATGATACAACAATTCTCTGTGTTAATTGCTTTATTAGTATCTTATAATTTAAGAATCTAATTTATTCTGGGCACACCTTGTCTTAAAAATCCATGTTCATATTAATGCATCACTAACCAAATAATTGATATGCATCATGATATTTTTATACCAAAAATTGATACGATTGATTGTGAATGTGACTATCTCCTATAATGGGTGGAACCACTTTAGGCAAAGGTAGTCTGATGTCGAAAAATTATGCGAGGTATAGAAATTAAATGTATTATTATGAATTTATATTTAATTTTGTATGCCCTTTAATATAAATAAAAAGATAATTTGCATATTTATTATCAAATTTCTGGCTCCGTCATTCGTAGTGATACAACTAACTTTTTTTTTTCTTTTATGTGTTTAGGAATCTGAACATTTAAGCCAACATTTAAAAGTAATGGATAAATTAATCTAAATATTTATAAATTTCTATAGAAAAAGAATCTACATAAGTTTCAATAATAATGTTCCAGTACAGAATAAGTTAGGCCATAATCATATTTCTAACTAAAATTATCGGGGAATCAAGAAACTTCCTAATTACTCCACTAATTTGGAATTTAATCTATTAAAATATGGTCCAAGTGATTTATCGTTCGATCACTAATTAAACTTAATTAGTTTAATTCTTTATTGCGATAAGTATAATATATAATTATATATATATAACTTTATTCTTATTCGGTCATGCATAATCAACTAGATTTATATTGTCTCATGTATGGCCCTCTTTGATTTGATTTTTCTATTCATCATACCCGAATTTAATTAGTGGGGCCATTAATCCTGAAAATATATGTATGTGTTGTCATTATAACATTTTATACTTACTAATTTTCTTGGTTAGAATAATAAGTGTTTTATTCTATATGCTTATTCGAATGAGGCTCGTTTTTTAGATGTGTTTCAATTCAGAAATCTGAATATATAGAAATATTTTTATTATACATTTTCGTCTTATATTTAAAAGAAATTGTGTGTGTTTTTAAACGCTCATTAAGTATGTAATCGCATAAAATATATCACTTCCTTTTATTATCATATTAGTGTCAATTGGGATAGACCTGGAGTTCTGTGGTTTATTGAAACTAATGTGTTTGATTAAAGGATATGATTAACGTTTAGCGCTTAAAAAGATGAGCATAGAACTCTTTTTCAAATTTCTAGTGGTTAGTGACTAATATACATTTTATCATGTGTTCTGTAAGAACATGTCATATTTCAAGTGTTTAAATGAAATTTAAATATAACTTTAAGGATCGTCAATGTATTCAGCCTAATTATTCCATCATTTTCTTGTTTAGTTAATTAGGACCACCTAATTGTTTGATTGGTGAGTCAAGTAGGAAGCAGGCCACGTGGGGATATGCCACTTGACTAACTTTAATTTCTTGGGATTTTTTTATTTATAAGATGTGATGCCATTTTTTTAAAAGTTTTTTATTCATTTATTTTAATTTATTTTGTTTGGTGTGTGCGTGTGGTGGGAAGGGGGTGGGTGTAATAATTTTGGCCTATTTAAATGCCAGTTTTTTGGGTCAAATTTCATATTATCTGCTGAATTCTCTCCTTCTCAAATATTACTATTAAAAATAAGTGTTCAAATTTTGTTTAATTTTGATATTAAGGTATGGCTAATTTGTTAGCTGTTGAGAACTGGACATGTATCGACGGTTGTGATGACTTGAGCAACTTCGACGTGTCACAAATCGACGGTGACATTGTTATGTCTTTACTTGATGACATGCTAGGTGATGATCATCATGATGATGAGAGATTAACGAGCGTTATTAAATCTCTTGAAGTCGAAATTGATCAGACTCAATTTTATCCTACTTTTAATAATGTAGTATCGGAATTGATAGTAAGGGTCCACGGTCATGATTCTTTCCAAGACAAGCAAGATAGAAATTATAACGATGAGAATTTGCAATCGTGGAATACTATTGGTCAATGTCAAAGCGATTATTTTGTTGAATCAAATGATCTTGATTTTAGTTGGATGGAGATGGAGATGGCGTCTTTGTACCCTAGTGATGACATGAACTTGTGGTACTTGAACAACAATTGTGAACAAGATTATGAGGAGGTTGCTGGTGGGATCTCTGATTACTTTGATACCGTTTCCTTTGAGGAAAATAATTATCATTCATTATGGCAAGAACAAAATGTATAAAAAATTTTGTCCAGATATAAATTTAAATTGGTGTAAGAAAGAAAGAATGTTGATACCTAAATTTGACATTTCACTTATTATATACTAAGTTTAATTAAATACATTAGTCTTTTCCTTTTTATATATATCATTATATGAAAAAAAGAATTTAAAATTATCGGTGAATTTTAACCTCACAGCATGTTATTTATCAATTTTAATGATCAAATTACTATTTAATGTTAAGCAAAATATTCACCTACAATTACATAAATAAGGAATTTAATTGTACAAAATTCTTAATTTGTACGTTGCAGAAACTTATTTTATTTTTTTTCATAAAAGAACTAATATACGTGAGAACATTATTGTTCTTTGTTAATACTCGTTTCCATTTCACCCAAGCAACAGCAAATATAAAACCAAAATTCAATATTATAACTAAATTACAGGGAAAAAACGATTTTGCTATAAAGGGTTATGTATATAATAATAATGATTAAAGAAAAAATGACAATATTAACTAAATTATTTTAGGAAGGCCATTTCCAATTTCATTTTGGCAGGGTATATTTTTTATTCGAATATTTAAATGGACAATGACAAGTCACTACTCGATACTAAAGCAAATGTCCATATACAAAGTGTCAAAGTCCAAGAAAAAATATTAATAGTTGATATTGCTCCATATTTAATTAAAATATTTTGGATCGAAACCTTGAACTAAACAGCTTCTTAGCATGTTTCGATGTAAATCTAAAATAATCGAGCTAGTGAATTTCATATTTTGAGTGAAGCGATGTCATCAACACATTTTGTGAAAATTAAGTAGTAAATATACATCTTTTTAGAAATGATATGTGAAAAACATATATAAAAAATCGAATAATACCCCTGGACAAATTTACATTTCATCATCAATACTTAATATTGTCAATTACTAACATCAATCAACTTCACCATCACAATTACCATTACTATCATCATCACGTCAATCACTACAACACCAATCAACCATTATCATTACTAATCACTAACATCAACCATTAACACCACCACCATAACAACAAACCATCTAGCTCCACCATTAATAATGAACATAAATATTTTCATTTTAATCAAATAATAATTTCATTTTATTAATTATTAAAAAAATATTAACTATGTTTATTTTAATTGTATATATATTTATTATGCTTATAAACAACTAAATTATTCTCATTCAAATATGAAACACAAACCGTCTTAATCATTTAATATTAGATCTAGAGATAATATTTTAATTTAATCATTAAAATATACCTACAAATTCAGTTTCAGATATCTTAATTTTAATAAAAACAAATAAGGTCTAAAAACATTTGTGTAGCCAAGTATCGAGCCCTACATACACATAACCTAAAGATAGACTTTCAAGTCTGTCATCCAACCAAATGTCTTGGATTCGATCTCTAAAATGAAAAAAAAATATAATAAAAATATTTCCTTTTTAATCAACTATATATCACACTATGCAAATCTAAATTAATGAAACTTCGACTCCAACACAGATATCAAACAAATAAAATTATCATGCATTTCATGGCCAAGGCGAACCCACGTACACGTGATCAATGATGTTTCACCATAACTATCTTTTGTTTTTATTTCATTATTTAAGCCCTTATGTCTGCAGGTATGATTTGTGCATGTTCTACATCGAATTCAAAGTACTTCAAATTAAAACAATTGGTCAAAGAATTATTTTATAAACATTATATATTATTGTGTAGTAGCAATATAGTCGACAGGTTCAGAATTTTGATTCAATGTACTATATATATCGATCTGCTCCATCATGTCCTTTAAATAATATATAGAACTAAACTTTATTATTGTATAAGTTATATTCATGTTCCCTTTATTATTGTATGCTACCATACCATCCCTTTCTTGGAAACCTCCCATAGGGACGGACGTGTCAGTTCAGACGGACTCAATAGCTTTTGTTCAAATTTTATGTGTTAAAATATTCGCTAAGTAGCTATAAATATTTGGATGTAAACCCAATTATTATTATATATTAAGTTGAAATTGCTATTAAAACATATATATTTTAAATCCTAAATCCACCACCGCACACAGGATACCGAAACAATAGGGGTTCAGTAGTGGGACAGTGACACTAACTTGAAAAATAATGCATCAGTACTATATTAATTTTATATATAAGCATATCTGATATTCATGTACATGTACCGTGTATCACTCATAATATAGGAAGAAACCAAATAAAATCCCAAGATTCAAGATACTCAAATCATTTTTTTAAAGCATGGGTGCCATTATATTGCCAATAATTTTTACAAACACAATTATATTATATGTTGCCATAAAACTATACTGACAGGAGACAAAAGTGTCCAATATGATCATATTAAAATATGTATAGTTGTTTTTACTTGAATATAATCGTTATATAATATTATTACTTGCTGCCAGCCTAAGAAAATTGATCTATTTAAACCTTTGATTTCTTGACATCCACATTATTCTCAAGTTGTCATACACCTTCATTCCAATTCCTAGTTTTTTTTTTCTAAACATCTTCAAATTAATTCACTACAAAATATGGCATATTAGGGATCAGAAAACTTAGTAGAAATTGATAGCGCGTTTCTCATGTCATTTCTTGATGAACCTCAGATGGAATATTGCGATGATGAGAAACTAATTTTTTTAATCCAATCTCTAGAAGCAGAGATTGAATATCCCAATATTAAAGGGGATTGTATATTTGATGATGATAACGTTCAAAATTTAAACTTTATTGATAATTCGAGTTTGAATTTCTACCATTGTGAAGAAAACGTGTATACTAGGTTTGTCCCTGATGACGGTGAAGATAGCTCAGAAGAACTAGTTGATGTTGATGATTTTAGTTGGATGGATATGGAAATGTCATCTTCAACTAGTCCCAATAATAACAACATGATTCAATTTCAAAATTTTATAACATGCATTCCAATTGAAGAGGAAGTATATGATTCTCTATGGCTACAAACTGACTTGTCAATGGTAGATAATATTAGTCAATAGTAATGAGAACCTAATTAGTCGAATTTTTCTTTTCCTTTTTTTCGTGTAAAAGATCTAATCCGATTTGGATTATTACTACTAGTTCAAATGTAAATTTAGTTTATTATTATTTTATAGATTCACACTTTTCATTAAGGAAGTATTCTCAATCCGTCCTAAAAAAATCTGAATTTCAAAAATTGAGTTCTCAAATTATTTACTTACTATAAGAAAGTGGAATTATTTTTGTTGGGCTAAGCTAATATTAAAAAAAACACAAATATATTGTTAATACGGTGTGACATATTCGCTTTGGACCAAGTTTGTATTGTTTTTTTCAAATCTCTCATACCATTAACAATACTTCCAACACACAGATTTTTCAAAGGTCGTATACTTTCAACATACAGATTTTTTCAAAGGTCGTCATTAAGTGTATCCAACTTTATAAGTAGTCTTTTTTTCTTTTCTTTTTTCTACTTTACATGTGAATTTTTTGTTCACCTGCTTAATAGTCTCTTCATTCCTTGAAATAAGTTTAACATGACGATTCATTATTCATGGACTAATTTGGAGAGTAAATGCGTGTTTGTATGTCATTCATATCAATTGAGTATTTATGGCCACCAAGATAAAAAAAATTTAATGTGTATATGTCAGTAAATCTATAGATAAAAGGTAATAAACACGTTCATGGACGAGCAAAGACACTAAACCGATTCTTATGTGATCACCCCCTTATTTCTATATCATTCTCGCCAAATTGTTGATTCTGATATTAGTTATTGGAATTAACCAACTCAATGATACTCTTAATATATATGATGTGTTGTAGATTCGACGGTATGGCACAAGGTTATCACTACAAGAAAAGTGTGTATTACTTGGAAATTTTCCTAGGGATTGTATACAAAAATTCTGCGGATTTTTCTGCCAAAAAGAATTCGATGATAAAACCTTCGTAGGTAATTATTTCTTACGAATTTTAAAATCCCCAAGTAATTTACCTAGGGATTTATATTTCGCATGTAAATTACTTGCGAATTTTCTTGCAAAAATTACTTTAAAATCTGAATTTTTTTTTGGTAAAAATTAACAAAATAGGAATTTTCCGTAAGTAAAGCCGCATGAAGATATTCTAATAATTTTTTAAGAAATTTCTTGTAAGCAAATATTAATTATTATCTCCTATTTAATTATTTAATTTATTAAACCTCATACACATATACACCTCTTCTTCTTGATTACTTGTATTTAATACAATTTTCCACCTATAATAAATGCACAACTTAATCCCAAGTTCCCAACCCACTACCCAATGCCCAACCTATACTAATTGCTACATTCTCACAATAATCTAAGTCATAACATTATATATGGAAAATTCTTAGTGTATTCCATCGATGTGGTACAACTAGTACTAATGTCATTACACTAATTTTTAGTGTTTTTCTCTAATTTAATTAATTTTTAAAGCTAAATTTAATTAAATTAATTGAGCATTAAAATATAATTTTAATATTTATAAATTACACAAAAAAGAACTATAAAGTCATCTCATATTAATATGGTAACGAAATATATGTTGAAATATTGGCTAAAGTTCATGTGATTTAACTCTTAAAAAATGAAACATAGAAATTATTTATATATTTAAAATAAATCACTACCACACAACATATCATGAAAATTTTATGTTTACACTTTCTATGAGATAATATCATTAATTAAGCATATTAAACGTAGACAAAATTTAAATTATACATACAAAGTTCTTATAAAATAATAATTAAAAACATAAATATATTTATAACTTTATTGTGGAAGGAAGTTGTAATCAATAATTGATAGTGTATCTTGTTAAGTATGTGCGGTATTTACAATTTAAATTTATCTTTTAATAATTATATTTTAAAATACTTAATTATATAATGGGAAATAAATATCATTTAATAACTCACTATAGAGAAATTTTATAATTTTTAATGTCGTTAAAAATAATAATATATCAATTGAATATACAAATAAATTATTTATTTTTCAGTTATATAATTCTATCAACAAGGGGTAATTAAACTTCACATTAATAAGGTATAAAATCGAATTTTTTTCTACTTAAAATAGTGCTTAACTTATGCAATAATACACAATTTACTATTAAATAATATTAAATGAAAATTAATTATAATTATTATAGTTATTTTTCCATATAATTTCAATTTCAAAGAAAAAAAATGGTATCATAATTGGTTTTTGGTGAGATTAAATATTAATTATGTGTTAGTTAAAAAATGTTGATCTTGACATTTGTGGTAATGTTCCAACACTGTATTAGATTGATATTATTGTATAATAATTCATTTAATAAAAAAGTATACTAAATATTTAACAATAAAATTTATTCTAGTGTCATTGACATTTTTTATATTATTATAATTTTTAATTTTGGTAAATATATTTTTAAGAAAATATTCTCGAGGACTCCAAATTTTAAAAAAATCCTTAGATTTCAAAAAAAAAAAAGTTCCATTATATTAAAAAAATCAAGTATGCAAAGTTCCAAGCAAATCCCTCAAGGTTGATTCAACTCAAATACATTTGAAGTCATCCATGTCAACAGTCTAGTTTCCTTGAGCATCTTTTGTTGATTCCACGTATTCATCAGTTAAATAATTTATTTAATGTTTATTTAATCTTCGATTATATCCATTTTCTATACAAATTACTTTTACTTGTGTTATTAGTGTCCTTTTATATAATTTGTTAATTTTTAAGACTTTAATAATTAATTACTCAATAATATTTTGAAGGCAAGTATGGAAGGATTTTTTTTTTTTTCACTAAATCTATAGCTAGCAAAATCTCTAGAAAAAATTTCAAGTCACAAAAATCCTACGTAAATTCCCTAACAACAAAATCCCCCAATATTTCCCCAAGTAATAAATTTCGTAGGTAAATCCCCAACAATAAGTCCCTAGTTAAATCTGCAACTTATCCCCCAATATTTCTCCAAGTAATAAATTTCGAGGTAAATCCCCAAGAATATGTCCCCAGCTAATTCCACAGCAAATAACTTCCCAGGTAATAAAATTCCACATAAATTTTCACGAGAATATCTCCATATAAATCCGTAGGATAAATTACCTAGAGATTTTTTTTATGGATAAAAAGGGATTTTAAAAATATATATATTTGTCCATGTACCTGCGGATTTACCTAGGGATAATGTACCCGCCGATATATTTCCCTAGGTGATGTCGCATGTAAAATATTTGCGCAATATGGCGCCAAATTCACCTGCAAAATTTGTTGGGAAAATATAATTTGCCGGTAATATATTCTAATTTAACATATTCGCAAGAAAATCCGCACCTATTTCCTGTGAAATATTTTCCTAGGTAAGATTCGCATGTAATTCACAGTTTTCTTGTAGTGTATCTGAGTTCACATGTGTCATTGCTTTCCCTTAATAGTCTAAGGGATCAAGATTGGCGTGATTGAGGTGTGAATTGGAGAGATAGAGATGGTGATAAAGATCGTTATGTACCCCTCATGAACGTTGGATGAAGGAACCAAAGGCTGACCCCGAAAACTTTTGGACCGAAGATATGCTTTTCCGCATCCTAAACAAGGTGGAAGGATCGGATAAGATACTCAAGGAGAGGAAGGATGATGTCTCATCTTTAAATCAAACGGTGATATTATTCTCTTTGTTTACAATTTTTTTCAAAGATCTCACGTCATGAGTATTCAGTATCTTATAAGTTTTATTCTTTCTTTTCTACTTTCATTGTGAGACTTTATTTACACATCCAACATCTTATTTTACCTAAATTCAATAATATTAACAATCAATCAAGAGCGTCTCAATCCAACATCTTGTTTTGCCTAAATTCAATAATATTAACAATCAATCAAGAGCGTCTCAATAAAATTAGTGGCCTAAAGTCAATATAATAAGATGTTTTAAATATATAAACATGTGCCCACAAATATTATTAATTTTGAATGACTTCTTTATTTTATTCTTGTATACTATTTATTTTTAGTGCATATTCTTAAAACACATTAAGCATATAAATTCATATAATAATATTGTTGTTTATAAGAGTAAGAATTAGTTCTAGTTAATAAGAGGTTAGACATTTGTTTGCAATAAATCACATTAGATGTTGATGTAAAAACTTTATTTATTAATATGAAGATTTAAATTGGTTAATTCAAAGTTCTAAAATATTTTTGATAAAAAGTAAGTAGTTCTTCTTTGTTTTTTTTTTTTTTAATAATAATTATTATTTCAACTGAAATTAAATCATAAAATTCACTATTAATTTTTTTTTTTTTGCCTCAAAATTTTGAAGACCTAAAACAGACGCTCTACTAGCTTTACCCTTGAGCTACCTGTAAACAATATTAAAGGTCTCCCAAATGTTCTCATTTATCTTATGCCAATTAGGTTACAAGAAAAAATAATAATAAGGAAACGGAGTTACAGAAAATATTGAAAGATATGAGAAGGTATTCCCGTCACACCTCGATAAATAAAATTGTCGAAAGTTTTTTTTTTTTAGGTACTGTTTGAAAGTTATCCAATTTTGAGTTATGAGAATACGAATGGTTTAAATTGGAAAAATAGAAGTTTCACCTAACTTTAAAGACTGAATTATGTTATCTATCTGTTTTATGTAATTATCAATTATTTGCCATGTAAAAAAAAGTATTATTAATGCTTTGCATTAAAACAAGACAATTTGTACCAAGTTAACTACTATGTCTCTATAAGTTGAAAAATAATTCATATAATGTGTACATGTGCTTATGATCCATCCTATCATAATTTGAATTATTTTGAAGGTCCCTTCTTGATTCTTGAATGACAACTCTCCAACTGCAATAAAAATGATGTCTATTAAAATTAAGACAACTATGTTTTTCAATATTATAGGACAACTATTAAATGTCACGCCTCCAATTATTTGACTATACTAATTTAGTTATATGATAATGTACTGCTCCATCTGTCAATTATAATAATCTTAGACGCACATGATCTGTTGAATCATCAATAATGGATGTACCTAGTATGTCAAATGGACAAGTTGAACGGGTTAAAATGAATTGAGTAAATAATGAGTAGGTCATTAATTTGTCTGAACATTATTTGAATTGTAATAACATATGATCAATTGTATCATTGATTCTTTTTAGTGAGTCAATTTCAACTACATATCAATTTAATTTTTAGATATGTTAAATTAGACAAATTGAAATAGTTGAATTAATAAATGAGTGAACCATTAACTTTCTCAAACTTAATAAGGATTGTACAAATTATATTTTAATGAGCCAATTTTATGTTATCAAGATGCACCCCATGTGGTAGGATCAAGTTGTAGACTTTGATATGCCTATATGTAGGCCATTATTTTTCTTGAGAAAATACATTGTCATTTGCATTCTCTTTTCCTCTCTAAACTAGATCAATTAAAGCTAATCTGCTCCAAAAATCTTCCAATTTTTCAACTTTTCTTTTATCTCATATTCAACATGTCTTTAGCCACATATTGCACTAATGACAATCTTGCACTAAGCAATATTGAGAATGATGTTTTCATGTCATTTCTTGAAGAACCAGAATTTGAGGCAAGTGATGAAGAGTTATTAAGAAGTGTGATTGAATCTTTAGAAGTAGAGAATATTGCTCCTAGTGTTAATACAAATGATTCAATTTTGTTAGAGCAAATGAAAGAAGAGAATTCAACTAATTTGTCTTATGATGATCTTGGTGAACTTGAATATTATTGGATTGATTCAAACATGGATTGTTCAACTCCTAGTGATGATGATATGAATATTTGGTTCAAGGATTGTTACTATGATCAAAATGGAGTTGAAGATTTGACTAACTTTATTGGTGCATGTAGGGATTTTTCTTGGGAAGAATCTTGTGAATCTATGCTTTATGAATAGATTTGTTTTTTGATTTCCCACCTGGTGTATTCATATCGGAGCCAAACTAATCTGAATTCGCGTCAGAAAGTCCCATATTGAGGGGTTAAATGCTTCATCACAAAGGTGATTTCGTACCTTGAAGGACTCAAACCCGAGATCTCTGATTAAGGATGAAGGAGTACTTATAAATAGTCATTGAGATAGGAGTATTGATTAAGAATTTCATGGCAATTGTAAATCCCATATTAATATAGATTTCCTTTTTTTAAAGACCTTTTAATCTTTTTTTTCCCCTCCCTAATAGCTCCCACCCCTTTTGCTCCCTTGGTGACTCGAACTCGCAACCTTCGGGTTGGAAGTGAGGGGTGCTTACCATCCGAGCAACCCCCTCTCGTCAGACCTTTTAACTTTTCTTCTTCTTCTATTGCTTTTAATTTAATGTGGAATAACTTACCTAATTTTAGTATGTATTTTAGCAGCAGAAACTTATATGATGTAAATTTCTGCTTTATTTATCAACAAAATAGAGTTTAAATACTATATTATACACCATTAATCAGTTTTTTACACCATCAAATTGTATTTATTTATTATAACAGATGACATATTTATTTTGTATGGTGGCAACTTACACGTCATTTGCTAAGGTCAAACATTTGTTCTATTGTCCCTTTATGTTATTCCTTTCTTCTTACCTTAGTTAAAGTTCAAAAGGCGAATACAAAATTTAAATTTGATATATTCCATTTTAAAGATTTTTATACAAACTTGTGGTACATTTAGAATTATGAGTTCAAAATTTAGTTGAGTTTGTTAAGTCTCATATTGGTGAGATGGGAAGAAATTGATCTCTTTATATAGTTTTGAACAATCCTCTTTTCTTGATCTAATTTTTGAGTTAAGTTATACCTAATTTTCATTTTTTAATATAGTATCAGAGTCATGTTCATCCCAACTAATTATTATCCTTTCATAATGGGCCTATATTGTATATTGTCCACACTCAAAATGTCCATTTTGAACATGTAGAGGAGGAAGGTGGGAGGTGGGTGTTGAGTTTCACATTGATGGTATAAACATAAATTGATCTCTTTATCTGATCTCCTATTGGGATAGTTAGGGTGTTGAGTCCGCCATCTATGGGACGAGGAGAAATTGATTTCTTTATAATTGTGAACAATTATCTCCTCTTGAGCTAGCTAGGGTGTTTGGGTTTAGTTAGATCAAGGTCATTTCCTTAACAAAGTCCAACGTTCCTAATGTTTGTAGGTACATTAGGAACGTGAATATCAGATTTTGCATAAGTGCGCAAAGTCTCAAGTTCAAGGCATAAAAAATTGAATTTTATATGAATGAATAAGGTTTCAATTAACTACTAAGTTTAGTTGTTTACCTTCAAATAGGAGATCAAAAATCGAACTCCACAATAGCTAGTTTGATTGCTATCTGCAATTCTGCACCAATTTTATTGGACACAAGATCATGCGGTGTGATATAGAAACACATGCATCAGTTCAAATAAAACTCTAGAACATACACTCATACATGACCCAACAACTGAATAAAATGGATATTAGTAGTCACCGAACGCCATCGTCGTACCGTTCAAATTCGATCTGATCGAATATGAGGCAATGTCGATGATGAATTTGCCTATACGAATACGGACTGCTAACGGTGAGCTTGTGAAGAGACGTCGGCGGCTTTGATTCCTCTTTCTTCTCATCAATAGCACCGATGTGCTGAATTTCACTACCGTTGTGCTGAACTCCACCACCGTCGATATGCCGGATTCCACCATCGTTGTGCCGGATTGCACTGTCAGTGTGCCTAACTCCACTGTAGTTGTGAGAATTTCCATCGCCATCGTATTGATTTCCATCGTCGTTGTGTTGATTTCGTTGAAGGGTGAAGATGGAGGAAAATTCGAAGTTAAAAGGAATTGGGGGAAGTAAAACAAATTACAATTGATTTTCATTCTATTACTATTTATTTTTAATTCACTAAAAAGTACTTCTTTTACTGGCTAAAATTTAAATGCCGGGAATAGTATAGATTATAGAATGTATTAGTGGCAATTTACTTAGCTAGCGTTTGGCCATAGATTTCTAAATATTCTTGGCAAATATTATTTGAGTGAAAATTTGGGTGAAATTTCACCATGTGTTTGGCCATAGTTTTTGAGAAATATATTTCACTTTTTTAGAAAAATATGATTTATATCAAAACTAACCATAAATTTGTATTATAAGTCAATTGAATCTTCGCTGCAACAATAACAAATAGTGTCCATGACACTAGAGCAATGTGGTAGTTTGGAGTGAGTGCAACAAGCATCATTCCATACTTCGTGAAGTAGACAAAACACACGACTTTGTTACCCTGAGCCGATTGTTCATCATTTTCATCAACAACCATATCATCATTTAATATTCACTGAATATTTCATCACTACTTTGGTGTTCACGTGAAAAATTATGTAATACAACACAAATAACTACTATAGAGGGTGTTTTTGTAAAAGATAAAAGTTTAGGGTAAAATTTTAATTTTCAAAAGATCTCAAATAATGCGATTTGGCCCAAATACTAGAAAAAACTTGTATTTGGGAATTTGAGATATTTGCCAAATAATGACAAATTGTATGGACAAACACTATTTGCCAAATTTTTTCCCAAATATTATTTGGGAAATCTATGGCCAAACGGGCCTTTATTGCCACTAAAAGCATCTTTTATTATAGTGTGACTAGCTCCCATGCTGTATATATATGTTGAGGTTAAGTTAGATTCAAGGTTCATTTTCGTAACATAATTTTTCATATGATCCATAAACTCTTCTACCTGATTAGCTCCCATGCTATGGGCCAGAGGATTGGGCTTAGTATATCATGGGAATTTGAAAAGGAAATCAAAATGTAGCAGGCTGCATCAACAGGCCTCTAAATAAAAGAAAAATGAAGGTTTTGGGCTTATAATGTTGTAGCTCAGTTGAAGTCTTAAAGAGCATGCTGAACACCCCAACTATCCAAAACTAGGGGTGTACATGATCGGGTTGGTTCGAGTTTTTCAAATATCAAATCAACCATTTGTGTTGGGTTTTTGAATTTATAAATCAAACCAAACCAATAAAACTCGGGTTTTTCAACCTCGGGTTTTTTCAGATTTTTTCGGGTTTTTCGGATTTTCGGGTTTTTCCTGTAAAGTATTCATACAAACATATAACTTGTACTTCAAATTTTTCTTTAGACCTACCAAAATACAACTATCTAAGGTGTTTCTTAAGAAAATAACACAAAATATGATATGATTAATGACACTAAAATATCCAACAAAAAAATAATAATGAAATCGCGTAAAACAAATATTGCAAATTAATAAGTCATAATGAAACCATCATAATTTAAAAGTATTAAATCATGCTAAAATAAGTTTAATAAATATTAGTTACATGAGTAAATATTAAAGGAAATTAAAATTAGATTATGTATATTAATTGTCTAAACCTATGTAAAACTAAAGAACAAATATTCAATATTTTTGTCATTCTTAGTGTTGAATTGATTTTCTTTTTGCATTAGTATTAATTTGAGTTTGATTTTGATTTTGATTTAAGCTTTATTATAATTATCAACATCTATGAACTATACTCTTTATGGACCATTAAGAATTCTAACCTTCAAACATGAAGTAATATATTAAAAGATAAAAACTATGAAAAAGTATAAGAAATATTTAAAAATTATATCAAAGTAAATATTTTTACGCATAAAATAAAATTTTAAAATTATATATATAATATCGGGTTGGTTTGGTCTCGGGTTGTTTTTTTTAAGTTGAAACCAAACCAACCCAAATATAGTCGGATTTTTTTTCCCAATACCAAATCAAGTCAAACCAAACCACTAGTCGGTTTTTTTTTCGGTTTGACTCGATTTACGATTTGATTCGATTTTATACACCCCTACCCAAAACCTTGATCAAGAAGATTGTAAAACAAGCACTAAAAGGGAAAATTAATAATACTAATAAAGAGCACATTTCACATAAATTTTATTTGTCGCTTACACTCTAAAAACCTATTTTTTCTATACGAAAAAGATTCAACAATGCCCTTAAAGTATGTGAAATTGAATAGACATGCCCTTCATCAATAGTTTAACTTATATATGACCTTACCATTTAATAATTGATTCAAATATATCATTATTTAAGTGAAACCCCAATTAACCTTATTTGTTGATTCATAAGATTTTTTTTTTGTCAAATATGCCCTTACAATAATAACAACATATCCACAAGTGAAGTTTAGAAATGATAAAATACATACAGATCTTACCACTTACTGCCTTGTGAAGTTATAGAGTCTGCTACGTCGTCGTGAAGGTAGAGGGTCTGCTTCCGCAAATATGCCCTAAATTTATCAAATATGTGCTCAATTTCAAATATTTTGAGGGTATATATGGCTTTTCCATTTTCACTAAATTTATTTGAACAAAGAATATGAATACATTTTGATATCCTTCTGCCTCATTTGTGGATAACCCAATCCAAAGGCTTGCAGTTTGCTCCTTCACTGCAAAAATGGCTACTTCTTCTTCTTTATCTTTCTTTTCTTCCACCATTTTCTTCTCCAACTCCAACACCATCCACTCCTCAAAGCAGCAGCAGCAGAAGCACCTCATTTTCAAATCCAAACAACAGCAATTCTCCATCCGTTCAGAGGCCGCCGCCGCCGCCGCCACTATTCCAATTCTGTCCTTTGATGGTACCGAAGTGGGCTCCACCACTCTCAATCTAAAATCCGCCCCTCTTGATACCGCACGCGCCGTCGTTCATCGTGGGCTCACCACTGACCTCCGCAACCAACGTCGCGGCACTGCTTCCACCCTTACCCGAGCCCAAGTACGGGGTGGTGGTATCAAACCTTACCCACAAAAGAAAACGGGTCGAGCTCGACGTGGGTCGAACCGAAC
>JAJOOR010020398.1:0-28473 GCA_036250505.1 Solanum acaule | reverse complement strand
CGAGGGGCCACTCACGCCCCGTACCCCCCCCCCCCCCCGTACCTCATGGGTGAAGGGTCGTAGGTCAAGCTTGTAGCATCAGGTCCCAGAACCCCAACCCACACTTCACCAGCTTGGGCATTGGGTCCAACCACGATCCGTCTGTGAGGAGGTCGTGAGTGGTGACTGGAAACGGTTTTGGGGAGTTAGTTGAAGGCAAGGCTGCATATCGTTCGGTTCGGTTTGGTTTTGAACATTATCGGTTTTGCTTAAAGGTTATCGGTTTGTAGACTAGCTAAATCGTTAAAGAACCATTAAGTTATCGGTTAATCGATTATCAGCTAATCAGTTATCAACCCTTATCGGTTTGGTTATCGGGTTAACCGTTAACATATCACACAATTTTTTAAAATCGAAAATAACATGAAGAATTGAAGATAATGTAACTAAACTAATTAACTCCATGTAATTATTTACTGCAAATTGCAATTTGCAGCTAGAAAACTGGAAGCACGAAACAGAGGCAAAACATTTTCTAAGAAGCCAATTGGTGTTGGATTGAAGTGAAAAGGAAGAAAAGTGTATTTGCTGCAGAAATATGAAGGCAAAAGAAAGCACAAAAAAAGATAGAGATGAAGCTAGCATAAAATCCTTGAAAAAAATAACAATGCATAAATTGGTAAACCAGGCCTCGGTAGCAATATGTTAGCACCAGGGCCAGCCAGAATCAACAATGCTAATTCAATGGCTTGGGTGCAACCAGATGTGATATAAACATCATCTACACATAACTTTTCTCGGAGCTCACGCGACAAATAATCTGCATTCGCCTCGTTCGATCAAATTATATGCAACAACAAATTAAAAGAAAGTAACCAACTAGTAAAACATTGAGGGTACATTTAAGCTGATAGAAGGTCTCCTAGAGAAGCTCATAGAAGGTCTCCACCATAAAATGAGCTCTTAAAATATCAGTTTTTCAGCTGAAGAGACCTAAAAATTCATACCCTTTTTACATCACACTTTTACTTCTCAATTTCAATGGAAACACCGCGGTTGCGAAACTACAAAAGGAATATGCTATATTTAACAAAACACGACCAAAATAATGTCTTTCAATTGACAATCATCCATAATTCCCTCGGCATAAATGCAATATAATAATAAGACACAAGACAAATATGAACATCTACTGAAAATAGCCTACAAGTTAGCATGTAATTACAAATAACCAGCAGACCCAATACATGTTTTAGTGTATACTAATTACTATCTACAAATTGAGAGAAGGTACAACAACTACCTCTTATATATATGTCCCTTTCACCTTTGTATTTATCCTCTTCCTCCTCGTTCAACACAGCAGCAACACCCGTAAGGCCTAGCCATCACCCAACTCTCAACATAACACAACACCCGTAAGGCCTAGCCATCAACAACACTTAAATAATTACAACTGAACAGTGAACAATCAACACCAAACACTCAGCAGTCAGCACAGCAGCAAGCCAACAACTCGTAATCTCATATCCTCACATAATATCACAATTCAATCACTTAATAGTTAATACCCAACAGACCAACACTCAACACAAGTACATAATGTCACAACAATAATAGGCCAACAGCCACAACGGTCAACACTCAACACAACAACACTTGAATAAACTTTTCAACACAAATATGAAATATCATAATAATTGCAGAAGTCTGCAAGCCTGCAATATTGCAGAAGTCACTGCCAGTCTGCCACAGCCCACATAGACACAAACAAAATTTCAAAAGTTCAAAATAGCAGTCACACAACCTGAAAATTAAGTCCAAACATAGTACTAATAGTTCATGTTCAAGTAAACAAAATAATAACTAGTCATCAATCCATGAGAGTTGACGATTCTGGTTCCTGTTTTCCAAACAGCGCTTAACATGCCTTCTTAAGGAGGTAGTCCCAGTATTGTGCGAATGGTAATAAGTAACACGACCACAATGAATACATTTTACTGTCCATGGAACAACAACTACATCACCCTTGTTACCCCATATCATTGGTTGAAATGCTAATCTTGATTGTTTAATATCAATATTATAAGGCATCTTAGGGCATTTGGCTATATGAGTAAGCATTGACATTGTACCATGTTCTTTTGTGTCAGCAAAATATTCTTTCTTACGATAGTTGCAAACACCCTTTTCACTTCCATCAGAATCAATATTACGAGAAAAATGATCCCACGCATGAGATCTTTTTTTCCTTCCTTTCTTTACTTGGGATTCAACAGTTTGACTTTGACCTATTGCATTTGAATTAGAAGCACCACTTTCACCAACAACCTTATCAATTATGATATTTTAAGCCATGATACCGTCACCAAAAACTGTGAAAAGATATAAAATAATCATTTATTGAACTATTTTTTATAAGAGGTCGATGAAGCAATGAACTATTGAAGCCATGAAGGAACTAAACAAAGACTAAGTAGTTTTATCAAAGCAAGAACTACAAAGTATAATCAATTGGCTAAGTAGAATCAGATTTTACACACATGACAATAGACACATCATAGTTCACACAAAGCAGCAACCAGAACTCTAGAAGACAACAAAGTTCAAACAAATGAGCCAAAGTGCCAAACCAAATGGCAATTCAAATAAAATAGTAATGCATATTCAACTATTTCAATTGTAGTTTTCTGATTATTCAAATCCAAACGTCGTGAAATTATAGTGCAATTTAGACTTACCAATTGTAGAGATTGAGAACCTGAGACACTGAGACTGGAGTAGCCGAGTAGACCTGCGCAAAAGTTGTGAGAATTGAGAAAGTAAGACTCGAAGTCTCGAGCAGTCGAGCTTCTAACTTTTGAAATTTGAGCACTAAATAATCAGCATGAATGCACGATGAAATATGAATTTGGACTTTGTGCAAAAAGAATCGTGACTCATTGAGCCTTGAGGTGTCATCGTTACCTTGCGTCTTCGCCTGAGTGACTGCCAGACTGGAGTAGTCGTCGCCTCACCAGACGCCTGAGTGACTGCCTGACTGGAGTAAAATCGCGAATTGAGCAACACTTAGAAGTTAGAATCTTTGGAGTTTGGAGAGAAACAAGAGGAGCGGGCGCGGCGAGAACTGAAAAATTTCTATCTAAGTCCTAAAAATTAAAAACCCTAAGTCCCTAACAGTAACTGAGAATTGTAAAATTAGAAATTAGGAATAAAAAATAATGGGTCTTATCTGGGTATCGGGTACCCCGAAATTTTTCCTTCCCAACCCGACCCCCGAACCGTTAATCCAATAAAATAAATTAATGAACCGATCCCCAAACCAATTACTCAATAACCCGACCCGTTAGCCCAATAAACCAAAA
Organism: Solanum acaule; assembly: GCA_036250505.1. Classification (NCBI taxonomy): domain Eukaryota; kingdom Viridiplantae; phylum Streptophyta; class Magnoliopsida; order Solanales; family Solanaceae; genus Solanum; species Solanum acaule. Next base: position 25,129 of record JAJOOR010020398.1, on the reverse strand, counting down.
ATCAGTTCGGGTTAATGATTTGACCCGATATTTGCACAGGCCTAGTTGAAGGGTACTTTGGGGTTTTCCATTTTTATTTAAAACAAAGTGACGTCATTTTACACTAAATTAGACTAACTATATAATGATTTAAGACCCCCAAATCAAGTCATCTTCCTCATAATTCCAAAATCCCAAATCAAAACCATGTCTCAATGTTGAAGAAATGTATAGGGGATCCATCAACCATAGTCCCCTTAGAGGGTTTAGAGATTAAAGAGAATCTTGCTTATGAAGATGTGCCGGATGAGATTCTAGACCCGCAAATCAAAAGGTTGGGGAACAAGGAAGTTGCCTCCGTGAAGGTTTTATGGAGAAATCATTTAGTTGAGTGTGCTACTTGGGAGGCCGAGGCCGATATGAAGTCCTGATACCCTCATATTTTTCCTTCTACTCTTATTCAAGCTTGAGGTACATAATTTCTCTTGAGTTTTAGTGTTTTGGGAGTCATGTGTGTTATATGAGCTTTTCCATGATTTCCTTATGTTATACATGTTCTTGAAAAATTCATGTTTAGTAAGAAATGAGTTTTCATGATTTATGTTCCTCATGTTGTTGTGCATTCAGTATGAGTTGCCTATTTGACTTCATGAGATGAGTTGATGAACATGCTTTAGTATGCTTTTGAGAGTAATTTCATATTGACTCCATGATATTGTGTTGAGCATGATTTTAGTTGGAGAATGTAGTTCCTCCTATGAATATGTAAAGTATTGAGTTTCATGCATAATGGGTTGTTAGATGTAGTTCCTACTTCCTTGTGTTGCATTGACCATGGTTTAGATGGAGTTGAAGTTTCCTCCTTTGGAATTATGCAATATTTTGATGTTTCATACATGTTGGGCTGCCAGTTTTGAGTCTTTAATTCCATAGAGTGTCTAGATTAGAGGTTGACGTTAGGGTTAGAGCCTTGAAATGTACCTCCCCGTACCTTAAAATAAATGATTTTGTGTTAGAACATCAAGGTTCAAACCCCAAGGACCAACCATGGGTCCTTGAGGAGTGCACCAAAAAGGTGCATGGGCAGTGACCCACGAGGGGCCACTCACGCCTCGTATGCCCCCCCACACCTCGTGGGTGAGGCGCCATAGGTCGAGCCTGCAGCATTAGGTCCCAGAACCCCGACCCATGCTTCACTATCATGGGTCGTGGGTCCAACCACGGTTCGTCAGTGAGGGGATCGTGGGTGGTGACTGGAAACGGTTTTGGTGAGTTTGTTGAGGGGTACTGTGGGGTTTTCCATTCTTATTTAATACAAAGCGACGTCGTTTTACACTAAATTAGACTAACTATATCATGATTTAAGACCCCCAAATCAAGTCATCTTCCTCATAATTCCAAAATCCCAAATCAAAACCAACTTTTCCCCCAAAACTCTCTCTACAACCTCAAGGAAGAAGAAGAAGAAAGTTGAAGCTAGGGTTTGAAGGAGAAAGTTTTTCCACTCGATTTCATTGGAATTCAAAGCTAAGGTATGGTAGTCCTTCATCCATGGATAGTTTTCATCCATGGAGTCCCTTCAAAACCCCAATTTCAAAGATAGAAATTCCCCAAAATCTAGGGTTTTACTCCAAGTCATGGATTACTTTAAAAAATGATTCTATTGGTTTAATTACTTTATATTATGATTGAATTGATGATTTATTATAGTTTTATGAATAAATCTCCCAAGAATCCATGAAATCCCCATATCCCCAAATTTTTGACCTTATGATGTGGGTGAATTGTAGAAAGAAGAGTATTATGAGATTATGCCTATAGTAATTGTAGTAATTGAATCAAGTTATTATCCATGTCTAATGTAGTAATTCTATATCTGTTGATTGAATGTGATTTATGGTCCTTGAAGGGAAAAGTATGAGAATTATGCATGATTATGAGGTTTATGTATATGCTTTTAGAACACTTTAAGAGTAAAGTGGATATGATTATGATCTAGTTGTTGTGTTGTTGGATGATTATCCCCATGTACACACTTATGTATGAATATGGTATGATGAGAAAGGTGTCCTCACAACATGATGATTCTAGCGTTGAAAGGTTATTCTCACCTATTGTATCTATTAGCTATAGTATGAATTATGGTGGATTGAGTGTCAAGACATTCTTCCACAAATATGCACTTAAGTCAAGACTTAATATGAAATATATGGGAATTGATATGAATATGAGATGGAAGCTTATACGATAGTTGAGTCCCGCTTCCCAATGAAAGCTTTTACACTAGTTGAGTCCGACTTTCCAAATGGGTTCCTTCTACCTTAGTTGAGTCCGGGTTCCCAAAGAATGTATCTCATAAGATGGAAACCTTATACCTTAGTTGAGTCTGGGTTTCTAGTAGCAATCTCCTTATCCCATAATTATGTGCCCACATAGGTCTTTAGCTAGTGGATCCACCTAAGCTAAGAGTATGGTTCTACCTTAGGCAAGTAGGACAACCCCTTTTCAGTGTGGGGTTGACACCGGATTCCATGGTAAGCTCACATGGTCTATGTCGATTAAGGCTAATCTCCCTTTATGATAGTATGAATAAGAAGGTGAATTATGAACTATAGTTACTCAAGAAGCTTTACTTAGTATGGGTGGGATTATGGGATCTTATTCATGCATTGCACAAGTATGCTTTGAGGGTATTTATGGTATGTTCCTATTATGATATGATGATCTATGAGTTGATTATGCTTATGACGTATGCTTTTCCATTATCTTCAAACTGATGCTTTTAACTAGTAACTGGCATGCATTCAACTAAACTGTCTCTTTTAGCATGTTTTCATGATTTTGTGCATGACTATCATACTTAGTGCATTTTTGTACTAACCCACATGTTCCTACATTTTTCCCAAGTTTAGGGTCCGATTTTCAAGGTGGTCCCCATTGTGGCTAGAGCTTGGATATGTTCATTACCCCTTGCTCGTGGTGAGTCCTCATGATTCGAGGGTGGGATACTATCATTGTAGTTTCATTCTTGTACTTTCACTTTTGGATTATGTTGTTTTGGGTTGTGACCCTATTTTGACTCATGTATTGTAATAGATGACTAATTGAGACAAGTTTAGGATTCCGCTTTCCTTTATAAAGAATTTTGGACTTAAGTGTGTTTTTACTCTTATTGTTCTAATGTTTTATGTTATGATATGCTAAGTGGCTTTCATGGTGCCTTTTGGGGTTCTATGTGCCTTGTTACGTCTAGGGAGTACCCTTGGGTCGTGACACTATAAACATGTAATTCTATCAATTTAATCATAAACAAACATAATCCACTAAATTGGATCAACATTCAACATAACCCATAACATTAGGAGAAACCCTAACTAGAATTGGGCAATTCTTCTTCAACTTGTGGAATTCTAGGGGACTCCATGGATGAAAGGATTCCATGGATGAATAAGCCACCATACCTTGATTATAAAGCCCACAAATCTTGGAAAAATGGAAACTTAACTTGATCTAGCTTGAATCCTCCTCTTCTTCTTCAACTTTTTAGAGAGAATATTTGGGAGAGGAGCTTGGGATTTCTTTTGGCGTTTTGAACTAGTGACTTGAATGACTTAGATTAGAGGTCTAAAATACTTATATATGTGGTTTATACTAGGGTAATACGACACCACTTAATTCTAATTAAATCTGGAAAGTCACAAATTGCCCCTCAACTAACCGTCTGTGACTTGACCCATGAGACCACGCTGACGGGCCATGGATGGACAATCTATCCTGGTTAATCGTAGTCTGGTTAGAGACTTTTTGGCCAACCACGATACCCCTAGCCACGATCCGTGGACCCATCCATGGGGTGTGGGTTCTTGCGTAGCTACTGCCTTAGGTAGATTTTAAGGGTTTTCATCCACGAGTCCCACCTATGCGGCGTGGTTTGCCCCTCGTGGGTGACACCTGAAATCTTTTAAAGTTAATAAGTTCCTTATTTCGGATATGGAGAGTAACAATATCTCCCCCTTGGGAACATTCGTCCTCGAATGGCATTCTAGGCACTTCTTAAAGGAGACACTCAAGACTAGCAACCCATCATGCATGCAATACATCTAAATGCACACAACCAATGAGGAATCATCAACTCCAAGCTAAACAAGCTCAATGCATCACAAGGAAGGTAGGAACTACATCTAACCCAAAAATGCATGTAATTCTATGATTTCTCATGTTCAAGGAGAAACTACCATCTCCAAGCTAAAATCATGCTCAACACGATCTCATGGACTCTATATGCAATCTATACTCATAACATACATCCAAGTAGGAATCTCTCAACTCCAAGCGAAGGCATGTTCCACAACTCATCTCATGAAGTCTATAGGCAACTCATACTCAATGCACTACAACATAAGGAAAACTCAACCATGCAAACTTATTTTCTTTCAAAAGCACAAGTTTTTCATGAATATACACAACATAAGGGAATCACGGTAACATCTAAAACACACATGACTTCCCACAAAGAACAAACCATGAGGAACTCTTAATCTCAAGCTAGAGGAGGAATAGAAGGAAAAAAGATGAGGATATCGGAACATCTCATTGGCCTCGGCCGACCAAGTAGCCTCAACTAAAACCCTCACAAAATATCCCTCCTTAACATTTTCTCGGAGCAACTTCCTTGTTCTTCTATTTCTTAACTAGCCGGTCTAAGATCTAATATGGCCCTACAACACGAGGACTAAACTTCCCAAACTCATTACACCTTTCTAGGATGAGAAATTCAAGTAAACGCAAATCATAAACATTAGGAACAATCAACGACCTATCTATTGATGAGTCTGAGATTTAGACTCATTTAGGGCTTTATTTATATATATTTAGTGTCCTCAAATGCTTATTTTGTGCTAATAACTGATGTAAACCCTTGATTTACAAGTATATGGATTGAACAACAAAGCAAGGACACTAATTTGCAAAAAGTAATTAAGCGAGCTGAAAGAATGAAGAAAAGCATGACTGGTGATCGCCAAGTCCACTTGGCAAGTCGCCGAATGGCTACTTGACCGCCTAAAGTTCCAGTGTGTCAAGCCCCAAAGGAAAAAACCAAGTTGGTGAGAGAAAGAAGTAGTCGACGGATCACCGAGTGGTTTCGCGGTGAAGTGTTGAATCTCCCAAATTTACAAACCTTGAGGATGCTGAAGACCAAGGCAAAAAGGTCGATGAAAATGACCAAAGGGCGGCTCGCCGAGTGGATCGGCGAGCCCGACTTACAGCGCCGAGTGGCTCTTCGCAACATATTCTTGGAGACTATAAATACATTTTTGAACATTTAGTATAGTATCAATTTTAATAGTATCTGAGTTCATATTATTATTCTGAGGATTGAGACAAGTTTTCTCTAGTTTTTCATAAGCTTTGGAGAATTAAAGTTTTTCACTTTTGAGAAATTGGAAGTGGATCTTTGAAATTCTTCGATTATGACAATTGTAAAGACGAAATCAATCTTACCATTTGACGGAAACTCAATTTGGTAACGATATTTATCTTTTTATGATGTCTAGCTAAAACCGCAATTCTTGGGGTGTGATTATGTGATTATGGGCTAATTTAGTTTATGGGTATTGCTAATTGTTAGTTTAAATGTTGTTTAGAAGTGAGTTCAATCAGTAATTGTGGTTTAATTTAAGAATTGTAGTTGCAAATGCAGTTCTACTCTTGTGTTTTTGGCTTGCCCAAGAGAGATGTTTTAAAACTAAGATTATTGATTGATGGTATGTGGGTATTGGATTGTCATGGGTTCAGCTCAAGAGAGTGAATCCCAAACCCAATTCCACACATTCAGCTCGAGAGAGTGAATGGACTAAAGTGTGGATTGTTCTAATTTTGCATGTTTTTTTATGTTCGAGAGAAATCGACTTGATTCGGGGTAAATTGTTTGAGAGAAAGTTTGTCTCCTCTATAGTCTAGCTCACTCACTAATATTTAGCTATTTTCTAATAGTTGCAATTACCCATTTGTCTATATTAGCCTATGATCGAATCACATCCCAAGAACTCGTCTTATTATTGTTATTTCATATTGTTTACCACTGTTTGTAGCTGATAATTTCAAACCAAAACCCCCCATTTAACATTCGTGTCACCCCCTAATTTGAATAATGTCTTTATTCGATAATTTGTATTCCTATGACTGATTTGACCATGTTCACACTTTCCTATTGAATCTTAAACATGTACCGCTCCCTGTGGGATTCGACTCGAACTCATTTAGTTGGGTTTTATACTGACTAGCGATCGTTAACACTTAGAATTGGATGAAGTGTCCTTGAAACATTAATCAAAATGGCGCCGCTGCCAGGGAGTGGTGTTGATTGAGATTCTTTTGGTGAAGTTGAATTTGTTCATTTTAATCATAGTTGAATCTACTTACTTTTAGTTTTGGTTTGTGTGTTGATGTTTTAAAGAGAGGATATGAGTGTCAATGGAAGCAATGGTAGCCAAGTGGGCCACCAAGATGACATCGGCAACTTCAATGATGTAGTGAGCCGAATGTTAATTACCATCATCTAATGGGTGGAATTGGTGCCATTCACTTGCCTCCGGTTGAAGGGAACATTCTGTTCCATTACAAGCACTATGTTGCAGCTCTTGCAATTGAAAGGGTTGTTTGGTGGGTTGGCTCATGAGGATCCCCATGAGCATATAAGGAACTTTGTTGATGTTTGCAGGCCGTTCTCCTTCAAGAACATATCCCAAGAGTCGGTCCGGTTGAGGTTGTTCCCATTTTCTTTAATGGGAGAAGCATGTAAATGGTTGGTTAAATTGCCAAGAGAGTCCATCACTTTGTGGGAAGAGCTTGTCAGCGCATTTCAAGTGCGATTTTTCCCTCCTTCGAAGATGATGACACTTTGGGACAGCATCCAAAGCTTCAAGTATTTGGAGGGTAACCCAAATCATAAGACTTGGCTAAGATTTAAGAAGTTGGTGCTGCAATACCCAGCTCATGGTTTGCCCGACAACATTTTGCTGCAATATTTTTACTAAAGCCTTGATTTGGTGAACAAGAGCGTAGCTGACCAACTTTCTTCGGGAGGTTTGATGCAACAAACTTACATTATAGTAGCCCAGCTTTTGGATGGTATGACCAAAATTAATCGGGATTTGTACACCCACGAAGATCAGGTCTCCCCTCTCACTTTTAAATTGATCAAGGAGCAGCTTAAGAAAGACCAAGAGAGGGACCAAAACATGTCAAAGATGATGGCCCAACTAGACATTTTGGCCAAGAATGTCATGGGAGCTGGTGTTAGAAATGACAATGATGTGGGTGTGGGGTGTGTAAACCCCAATGAGGCCAAGTTTGAAGCGTTGTACAATGAGAAAGTGAACTTCCTAGCCAACCAATGTGGAGGCTATCGTGCTAACAACCCAAGGCAGGGTGGTAACCAAGGTTGGAACAGGGACGAGGGCTGGAGAGATCATGCTAGCGAGTGGAGGGATCGTAACCCCACTTGGAAAGAAAGAGACGGGGAGAAGGATAGGTATGTTCCTCCCCACGAGCGCCCAAAGCCCAATGATTCTGAGGGTGGCCGGTCTGAGGATATGTTATCTCGTATTCTTAGCAAGGTTGAGGGGTCCAATAAAATTTTGAAAGAGATAAAGGAATATGTATCGACCCTTAACCAGATGGTTACTTCTCATTCCGTATCTATCAAGCAGTTGGAGACCCAAATGGGTCAAATTTCTTCCCATTTCAACCCGAGAGAACAAGAGGGTTGCCTAGTGAAACTATGGCAAACTCTAAGAATGAGGTTTGAGCGACGACTTACGTCGTGCCACGACGTTAACTAAGGCGCTGCTTGGGAGGCAACCCAAGTTTTTATTGCTTTATTTTTGTTTTTGGAATAACGTTTGTTGATTGTGCAGGTGAAAGTGTGGAATGTGTTTGAAAAGTGCAGGTTGGCGAGCAAAATGTCCAGTCGATGACTCTCCGAAGAGGTCGGCGAGCCAAATTTGGACCACCGCCAGACTAAAGAAATTATGAAATTGGAGTCTGTAAAATTCGGCGGGCCCATGGACAAGACGGCGAATCGCCAAACAGGTTGGCGATGCGACTTTGTCCGCCGTTTGACCCCCACACTAACTGGAGGTTCTATAAAACTCGGTGAGGTAAGTGACCACTCGGCGTGTCGCCGAGTGGTTCAGCGAGGTCGACTAATATCGCCGAAGGGGAGCGAACTGGACGGTTTTTAAAAGGCCAAAGGTTTAAAAGTTTAAACTCTTTTACATTCCCTCACTTTTTAACTTCGCAGAATCACACCCGCACTATATTTTTGATATTTTTGCATTTTTACCACTTTCTAGTCATTTAATATGTGTTCGGAGTTGGATACTTTGCCGCCTAGCTTTACAAATTCTCATATTCAGCATTAAAGGTTGATTTTTCAAACCCCAAACTCGTATTTAGCGGTTAAACTCATTTGCAATTGCATTGTTCTTATTGATTTGTGTTGGGCCACTCTGAAATCGTGTTTATGTGCTTGTTTGCCTGTTTTAAATTTGATATCATGCCTAAATTGACTAAGTTGTTCATTTCCCAAAATTTGTGCCTTAAATTGATCAAAATTGTTGGGTTGTAATTAATTGTTGTTGGGTCTAGTCGGGTGAAGTCTAAGTAACCCAAATTATGCTAAATGATGTGTTTTGCTCAATGATGGAGCATTTGGCATCATTCTTAAGGTCTTAGGCTGTCAAATGGCCAATTTTGGCCAAATCGAGGAAAGTCCGAGTACCCCGGTGGCATGGGTCTTATGGGTCTAGATTAAATTGAATAAGTGCATGTTTTGATTTTGTTTTTGGGGGATGCAGGGTTGATTTTAGAAGTTGGGGTTGAAAATGGCACGTTGGGAAATTTGGTGAGCTAGGTTGAGCTTGTCGAGTCCCCCTTTATCGCCTTTAATTTCATGTTATTGTTCAGTTTGGGTTCTGTAACTTTCACCGAGAAGTTGGAGTTCACAGAGTGCACTCGACGACTCGCCAAATGTCTTCTTTAATCTCCCTTTTTGCGCCCATAACCCCTAAAATGCACTGTAATTTTCGGTGGGCTAATATCTTCTCGCCAAATGATGTCGGTGATTTGCCGAGTGGGCCTTCCCATCGCCGACAGGCAATTTTTCTGAAAAACAATTTTAGCCAATCCTTTCGGCGAGCCTGATCTTGCTCGCCAAAGTGATTCGGCGACTCGCCGATCGGTTTGGCGACTCGCCAATCGGTTCGGCGAGTATAACTGCAATATATTTTCTGTGATTTTTCTTGAATTGTTTCTAACTCTTTTTGATATATTTTGTAGATATGGCTAGATCAAATGTAGCAGGTCGTGACATACCGCCCCACAAGAGGGCGAAGGGAATCACAATAAATGAAGATGCAGCTACATCCAGGGCAAAGGCAACCAAACTTCCTGCCACAGGTGGGAAAGGCAAGGCACCTGCTCCTGCATCACCGAAGGTCAGCTCCGACAGTGACGAAATCTATGCCACTCACCTCACCACTTCTGAGAATGAGGGTGATGAGTTGCTGGTAGCCCCGAGAAATGAGTTGTGTTCCAAGAGATTGAATGATCCGTCTAGGATAAGGACTCCCCAGGCCACTACTCCTTCTCCTGTCCCAGATCAGGCTGTGGTTCCAGCACCACCTGCACATGGTCATCCTCTCTGGTCTATGAACAGACTGAAGACTAAGGGATCGAGGACCATCATCGAGGAAAATAGGTTGTCTACTGATGGATTCATAGACAGATACCCGAAGATCATGAACTGATTGAGGTCTTACAAGTTCCAGCTATTCACTCGACCTCGTGGCCCTTACGTTCCAAATTGGGTCCGGGAGTTTTACACAGCTTACGGAGCATTAGTGCCACAAGAGAAGAAGCATGCCGCTAATTTAAGGCGGTAGGTCATGTGGTTGTCAGGGGCAGAAAGGTGAAGTGTGATAGTGATGCTATCAATGCAGTTCTGGAGTGTTCAAAAGAAACTGAGGATGACTGTCAATAAATGATTCGAGAAAAAACGTTGCAAAATATGAAAAAGTGGTTGGCTCCTCTTACTGTCGGTACTCCTAAATGGATTGAGGTTGGAGTACCCATTGAAAATAAGGACCTCAATAAAGCAGCAAGGTTCTGGTTTGGCTTCATCAGCAGTTCGATAATGCCATCCTAGAATGAGTCTATCCTCCGCCACGCAAAAGCAGCTTGCCTTGGTTGCATCATTGATGGGATAAAGCTGAACTTGGGTATGATCATTGCACAGGAGATAGTCATGAGAGACAAGCAGCGCCAAACCTCCCTTCTTTTTTCGGTGTTGATCACCGTGTTGTCCAGATAAGCTCGAATGCCTTGAGATGAGAAGAAGGATATGGAACTGATTCCCATCTCTTGTACCAACATCCGGAGGATTGAGGCGGAGTACTTAAAGGATGAGGCCGAGAAGAAGAAGGCAGCCCTGGTGGATACATCCCCGGTTGTGGATACTAATGCATTACCTGCAGAGGCACATTTGCCTACTCCAACCCCTGGGCCTTCAGGTATATCTAGCACTGCCCCGTCCATGACGCCTAGTTCCTCTACAGCTCCATTGCCTCCTAGGTCTGGTGCCTCTGTTGCTGCTACTTCATGATCTCTACTCACCCAGGCTGCGTTACTACGGATGGGGCAACTAGCCCATTCTGCTGATAGACTCGCCTCCAGGATTGAGGCCACCATTCCTGGCATGATTGAAAGGGTCATTGTTGATGTTGTGACACCTCTTAGTGCATCTATTAATGCCCTTGCGGCACGGATAGTGGTGTGTGAGCAAGGTCAGGGGGCACTGAGGAGATGACGGCTCTAAAGGCCGCTATTGTTGAGCTGAGAAAGGGAGTGGACCAATTGAAGCCCACGGATATGTCGATGATTTTCGGGATGGTGGAGATCCCCGACATCCCAGCTGATACAGCTATGCCCCCGGCTACCACCGGAGATGAGGTTCAAGTTGAGGAGGTGTTTGTTGCTGAGTCTGAGGTTGAGACTGATGAGGAGAAACTTGGTGTTGATAAGGAAGCTTCGTATGAGGGCCTTATGGGGATTAAGGAGGCCATGGTAGATTCAGCCCTGCAGATCTCAGGTAGACACACCCATAGTTGACCCTAGTGGAGCCACTGCAGCTGATGTGATACCGGGCACTGATGCCCCGACAGATGGAGCGACTGTGTAGACAGGACCCTTCTTTACCTCTCTCTCTGTCACTTTTACTGATTTTTAGTATTTTGTTGCATTTGAGGACAAATTGTTTTTTATTTGTGGTGGGGTGAGGTATTTCCATACCTACCTCTTGTGATTATCATTTTTGTTTATATAATGGGTTTTTGTATTGTAAATTGTGTTTTGACACTTTTTTGTGGATGTTTGAGTTTATGGCTCCTTGTTTTAAATTGCAAATGGTTTTTGACCCTTCTGAAAAATTTTGCCACATCTTGTTGTGTTTGATTGTGGTTGTTCTTATGCAAATTTGAGTATCAGTTATGATTAATACTGATGACTTGAATAGTGCTCTTAATCGAACAAAAATAAATGTGCGACTACGATGAGGCCAAATGAAGTTGTATAGATAATATGTGAACTTTTTGCATTTCGTTGTGACTAGCCGGGTATCGAATGAGTCTCTTGTGATGATCATTGCACACTAGCGAAAGTGTGGAGTCTTGTTTGATATTGGTGTCAATGCCTTGTGTGATGAGCTTACCGTGAACCTTGAGTGATAACACCTAGAATTTGCCCCGTTTTTCCGGTTGACTAAGTGATGCAAGCTCTTGAAATGATCTTAGGCAACTATTTTGAAGAGTGAAACAATTTGACAATATACCTCTTTTGTGGCCAACCTTGTGAGTGTGTGAACCTTGCTTGAACTCCCTTTTTGAGCCTTATCCTTTTCTTGGAAGAAACTTGATGCAATTGTAGCCCCTCTTTATCCATTCACCCATAATCTTCATGAAGTGTGGTTTGTTTGAATAGCCAACTTAGGCCAAAATCCTAAGTTGGGGGTGTGGTGAAAAGAGAAGATAAATCAAGAAGTGCAAAGAAGTCCCTCTTGATCCATGGTTTTGAGAAAGATGGAACCCCTCTATAAAAAATAAAAAATAAATAAAAAGAAGAATGAAAAATAAAAAGAATGAAAAAGTTGTGGAATAAAGTTGTGAAAGTTGCAAAAGAAATGTGGTGTCCGGTATTCCATGAAAAGTGAATAATGGGGTGAATTTTGAGCATGAATGAAAATGTTGAACAAAAAGAAAGAAAGTTATGTTCATACCACATTTCATGAGGATAGCAGCCATCGAGCCTAAATGACCATACATTTGCACTCAGCCCCGTTACAAGCCTTGAAAAGACCTTTTTTATCTTGAGCAAGCTGAAGCGAATTTTGATTGGAAAATAAGGGCAAACCTATGGGTGAAGTCATTCATGTGTTCATCTTTGTGAGTGTGAGAGTTGTATGTGATTACGGAACTATAAAGTGTTGAACCATTGTGTGTGAATATGGAATCATCTTTGTGTCAGGGCAATTTGAGTACCTTTGTTGAGCTTGAACTTGCATTTGAAGCAAGTATTGTGAATTTGAGAATCTTTAATAATGGTGAGTCACAACTTGAATCTTTGAGTACACAATTAATCCTTGCATGAGTAAGTTGAGTGTTGTTGTGTGCATTCATGATTGAGTCTTATGTAGCTCTATTTGAGACATCATTTTTGAACTGCTGAACTTGAGTTTTACTTGAGGACAAACAAAAGTTTAAGTTGGGGTGTTGATGAGTCCGAGATTCTGACTCATTCAGGGTTTTATTTATATAGATTTAGTGTCCTCAAATGCTTATTTTGCGCCAATAACTTATGTAAAAACCCTGATTTCCAGGTATATGTATTGAGCAACAAAGCAAGGACACTAGTTTGCAAAAAGGAATGAAGCGAGCTGAAAGAATGAAGAAAAGTATGCCTGGTGATCGCCAAGTCCACTTGGCGAGTCACCGAATGGCTACTTGACCGCCTAAAATTGCGGTTTGCCAAGCCCTGAAGGAAAGAACCAAGTTGGCGAGAGAAAGGAGCAGTCGGCAGATCGCCGAGTGGTTCCGCGATGCAATGTTGAATCGCCCAAAGTTACAGACCTTGAGGATGTTGAAGGCTAAGACAAAAAGGATGATGAAAATGACCAAAGGGTGGCTCACCGAGTGGATCGGCGAGACCAACTTACTAAGCCGAGTGGCTCTTTGCAGTATATTTTTGGCGAATATAAATACATTTTTTTAGTTTAGTATCAATTTTAATAGTATATGAGTTCATATTATTATTCTGAGGATTGAGACAAGTTTTCTCTAGTTTTTCCTAAGCTTTGGAGAATTGAAAATTTTCACTTTTGAGAAATTGGAAGTGAGTCTTTCAGATTCTTCGAATTGGACCATTGTAAAGACGAAATCAATCTTACCCAGTTGATGAAAACTCAATTTGGTAACGATTTTTATCTTTTTATGATGTCTAGCTAAAACCTCAATTTTTGGGGTGTGATTATGTGATTATGGGCTAATTTAGTTTATGGGTATTGCTAATTGTTAGTTTAAATGTTGTTTAGAAGTGAGTTCAATCAGTAATTGTGGTTTAATTTAAGAATTGTAGTTGCAAATGCAATTTTACCCTTGTGTTGTTAACTTGCTCGAGAGAGAGAGAGATTTCAAAACTAAGATTATTGATTTAATGGTCTGTGGGTATTGGGTTGTCATGGGTTCAGCTCGAGAGAGTGAATCCTAAACCCAATTCCACACATTCAGCTCGAGAGAGTGAATGGGCTAAAGTGTGGGTTGTTCTTATTTTGTATGCTTGTTGATGTTCGAGAGAAATCGACTTGATTCGGGGTAAATTGTTCGAGAGAAAGTTTGCCTCCTCTATAGTCTAGCTTACTCACTAATATTTAGCTATTTTCTAATAGTTGCAATTACCCATTTGTCTATATTAGCTTATAATCGAATCACATCCCAAGAACTGGTCTCATTATTGTTATTTCATATTGTTTACCAATGTTTGTACCTGATAATTTCAAACCAAAACCCCCATTTGACATTCGTGCACCCCCTGATTTGAATAATGTCTTTATTCGATAATTTCTATTCCTATGATTGATTTGACCATGTTCACACTTTCCTATTGAATCTTAAATATGTACCGCTCCCTGAGGGATTCGACCCCAACTCATTTAATAGGGTTTTATACTGGCTAGCGATCGTTGACAGATAGAGTTGGATGAAGTGTCCTTGAAACTCTAATCAACTATCTCAACACACCATCTCCCCTTTGGGAGAAAGCCTACACATACTTTCTAAGAACCACTTCTTTCAACTCTAAGGTCGGATCAAGTTATCACTGAAGCTTTCACATCCATCACTCAAGATGATCCTAACCCTTAGTGAGCTATACTACTACCCTTTATAGTCGTCTACTAATTGAAAATCTCAAGGTATTATCTAATCACCCTACTCATCAAATCTTTTCAACATACCCAAAACTCATAACGACCATATCGGGTTCTACCATCAATAAAACAATAACAATATGCAGCTCATTCATACTAAAGACAACATCAAAGTCTATCATATCAAGTCACAAAAGACAAGTAATACTGAAATCTAATAAAGCATAAAACACATACCGATAGCAACATTTGGAGAACACTCTTGTTCACCTCTAGCTTGGAGAGCATAGAACCTATTTTGCCTTGGAGCATTCCCATCCGAACCACTAGGAGCAACTTGCTTACCCTCTCTTTCCTTATCCTTCATCTTTGGGCAATTTCTCATCTTGTGGCCACTATCACCACAACTAAAGCAACCTTCCATATCGGCTAAACACCTACCCTCGTGTCTCTTTCCACATCTAGCACAAGTAGGCCATAGGGATTCATTACTAATTGCTTGCGGCTTAGGGTTAGACACTTTATCTTCATTATACTTACGAGCATTGGAAGAGTCTCATCCAGAAAATCTTTGTCGATGCTTAGGACGACCATGGCCATTGGACCTTTCATGAAAGGAATCACAATCATCATTTCTAGACCTTTTTTTCTCTCTAGCTCTCCCCATTAGTTTCTCCTCTTTAATTTTTTGGGCATGAGTCATAAGATGAGCAATATCCATGTCACTAATGAGCATGGCGGTACGACATTCTTTCACTACTAGATCGGACACTCCCGACACAAACTTACTCATTCCTGACCTAGAGTCGACCACTAGGGATGGAGCATATTTCGACAATTGAGTAAACCTCAACGCATATTCCTTAACACTAATTTTACATGTCCTAAGGTTAATGAACTCAAGCACCAAAGCCTATCTCATCTCTAGAGGAAGAACCTATCAAGAAAAACGGTTTTGAACCTTTCCCACTCTATAAGACCCATTCTTACCGGTCTAGCCTCCTTCCATTGATTAAACTAAACATGTGCAACCCCTTTGAGTTGGTAAGCGCCCAATTCCACCTTCTCCACCGAAGTAACCCCCATAATGTCTAACACCTGACAGACCTCATCTATAAAGTCTTGAGGATCTTCCTCAACTTTGGAGCCATAAAATTTCGGAGGGTTCATCCATATAAAATCCCTCACCCTTAAATTCGGTGTACCGTAATTTGGGTTCATGAGAGCTACCACTTCCCTATTGGCTTTGTCACAACCCAGGGTACCCCCTAGATGTAACAAGGCACATAGAACCCCGAAAGGCTCCATGTAAGCCACTTAGCATATCATAACATAAAGTACTATAATAATAAAGAGTAAAAACACATTTCAAGTCTTAAAAGTTTTTCATAAAAGAAAGTGGAACTCTAGACTTGTCTCAATATAGCCATCTATTACAATACTTGAATGAAATAGGGCCTAGTCCATACAACATGTTCGAAAAGGGAAAGTACATGAAAGAAACTACAACATAGGAAAAAGTCATCCTCGAACTATGAGGACTCACCAACAAGCTCGAAAGATACACAAGTCCAAGTTTTAGCCATTAGAATGATCACCTCGAGAACCGGACCCTACACTTGGGGAAAATGTAGGAAAAGTAGGGGTTAGCACAAACATGCACTAAGTATGGTAGTTATGCATAAAAACATGCAAAAAGGGACATTTCATTTGAAAGTATGCAATTTGCCAAGTTTGAACATCATATAAGACATAAGAAGTCATAAGTCATAATCATGGACAACATAAGTCAATGTCATCTTAAAACCTTTGAACTCATATACAAAGCCTCTTGAGTAACCATAGTTCATTATTCATGTTCTTATTGTGGGAAGAATAGCCTTAACCGACATAGAGATCATGTGAGCTAAAACATGATCACCCGATGTCTCCCACACCGAAAAGGGTTGTTCTACTTGCCTAAGGTAGAACCATGAACTCTTAGCTAAGGTGGATCCACTAGCTAGATAACCTATGGGGGCACATAGTTTATGGGATACGGAGATTGCTACTAGAAACCCGGCCTCTAGTAACGAGAGAGCTTCCATCTCATGATACCTTTTCTAGAAACACGACCTCAACTAACGGGAGAGCTTTCATCTCATTATCAATATCCACTCGGTGCTAAGAATAATTTCTATGGAGTACTTATTAAGTCTTACTTAACTCAAGTCTCATGGAAGAATGTCCTTGACAATCAATCCAAGATAGTTCATTAAGATAGCTCTTATTCATTGATTCAATTAGGTGAGAATAGACTTTCAACCTAAGAATTCTTTCTAAGTGAGAAAACCTTTCACATCATGGTTGTAAGTATTTCATGAAAATAACCTTTCAACAACACAACAACACAATTAACATTGGCACTTTACTCTCAAAGCACCCTTAAAGCATTTACATAAGTTACTAAGATCATGCATAAGCTCACACTTTGCCCTTCCAAGGTTCAAAGCCATCATCAATCACCAAATCTAGAATTTTAGCATTAGATAGGGATTTCATCATAATTTCATGTAATTCTATCAATTCATACATTAGATCATAAAAACTTTTCTTACACAATCAACAACCCAACCTATGAGATCACAATTTAGGGAAATATGAGGGTTTGCATGGGTTCATAAGGGAATTATCATAAAAATATTGTAGATCATCAATTTATGCATATTTAGACATAATTAAACCATTAAAAACAATAAATCAAAGAACCCATGGTGAATGAGGAAAACCATAGCTAATTGGGGAAATTCTACCATTTGAAATTGAAGATTTTGAGAGGGCTCCATGGATGAAAGCTACCCATGGATGAAAACCACCATACCTAAATCACAAAGCCCTATGAATTTGGTGTGAATATCCTTGCTTCTTGAACCCTAGCTTTCACTTTCTTTTCTTCTTTGAGTTTTCTAGAGAGAGAATTTTTGGAGATGAGGAAGTTTTGGGAATTGATTTGAGTTTTAGAAATAATGAGTTGGATGACTTACTTTAGGGGATTTAAATACTTATATAGGTGGTCCAAAATAGACTAAAACGACACCACTTAATATTAATTAAAATCAAAAAACCCCAAAGTGTCCCTAAACTTAACCCCCAAAACAGTTCCCAAGTCACTATCCACGAGACCACGTTGACGAGCCGTGGATGGAACCACGGACCGTCCTGGTCAAATTTGGTTGTGACTGAGACTTTTGGGCCATCCACGGGGCGTGGACCAACCCACGAGGAGTGGGTTCTGGCGTGGTTCACTGGTTTTGGCCAGTTTCCAGAGGTCTTCCTCAAGGGTCCATGGTTGGTCCTCGAGGGGTAGTACCTTGACGTTCTAACATGAAATCCTTAATTTTAAGTATGGGGAGTTACATTCACGACTCTAACCCTCATGTTAAGCTCTAGTTTAGCCTACTAATTTTCGGAGTGTTACAGGCTTGTGCCGTCACGACTTGAGTCAACACTTGGAACACCAACCTAAACTCCGCATTAGTCACATTCTCATCTATAGGGTCAATCGGAGCTTGAGGAGGAACCGCTTCATTCATATTGTCTTCCTCATTCCTTCTAGCATTAGCCTTTGTAGTAGTCATATCCTGAAAACCATAGGGCACGGATTAGGAGAAAGACCTAATAGAGTTAAACTCTATAGCACGACTTAGAGAAGTGAAGAAGTGAAGAAGTGAAGTTTCCTAAACATCTAATAGTCTCTCATTCATAAATGTGGCGCGCTTCACACTTATGAACAAGACTCTACTAGACGTGGTTTGAGACATCTTAGAACCATTCTAAACCTTGTGCTCTGATTACCAAGTTTGTCACAACCCAGGGGTACCCCCTAGATATAACAAGGCATACAAGACCCCGAGAGGCCTCATACAAGCCCCTTAGCATATCATAACATAAGATAATAGAAAATGGTGCGAAAATTTAAAACATCTTCCAATACAATCAAAGTTTCATAAAACGAAGTAGAAGTCTTTAACATTTGTCTCAAAACATCTAATACTTGAATAGTCTTAGGGATACAGCCCATACAAAAGTTCTAAACATAAAATGAAAGACATAAAGGAAAGGTTATCAAATCCTCAATGCTATGAGTACTCACCAAATCTTCACTTGCTTGCTCTACTAAGATCCTAGCCACGAGGATGGAAGTCAATATCGCCGGACCCTACAGTTGATAAGAATGTAGGCAAGAGTATGTGTTAGTACAAAAATGTACTAAATATGATTGCTAGCATATATCATCAACATAAGCATAAAATAGGCATTAGTCAACATAAAACATATACCATAATCATAAGAGACATCAACATAAGTCATAAGCATATTCAATGCACATAATCAACATACTAAAAAAGGAACATTTCTCAAGTAACCTCAACTTGTTCTTACTCATTACATGGGTCATCACCTCTATTCATACATGTCAAGGAAAGTAACTCAATTAACAATCCAGGCTAAGCTATCATCATACAATCAATCTCATATCTAAGCATACTTGCAATACCTCTTTGAAGTAAAGTTTGTTTCATCATAAATATGCTACTTTGATTTAGGGACTTGTCCCTCTTTAGTCATTCTTACCATTCATGGAAGAGTATCGCTCTACTAGTCCAAGACACATCATTACTCATGAATGATTATGATTCACCAATTCAAGGCTTACCAAGGAAAAGAACCTTACTATGCTAGACCAAGCTATCATAGAAAGCATACTCTCATACAAGTCCAATCTAATCAAGGAAGGGTATTATTGCTCAATCCAAGCTATCATGAAATGATGTGGCCTCACCAAGTCAAGCTACCATGCAAAACACTCTATTTTGCTTAGTTCAAGCTACCATTGGAAGGGTACGATTTCTCAATCCAAGTCTATCCATGAGATCTACTAACTCAAGCTACCATGATGGGATCACATATCACTACTTCAAGCTATCATAGTTCATACATGCTTTGATTCATTTTAGATGAGAAAATCTTTCAAACTAGAATCATTCTATGTGAGAAAACCTTTCACATTAATGTTCATATGTGTTCATGAGAATGTCCTTTCAAGCAACACAACATCAATATCATAATCATTGACATTTTACTCTCAAAGTGTTCTTAAAGCATTTGCATAGATTTTATAAGACATGCATAATCTCATACATTCATATTATAGGTCATGTAGATAAATCCTTCCACAAAAATCCCATCTACAATTTATCAATCATATAAGCTTCACTCTCAAATCCCTAGCATTCATAGTTCATCATATTAGCTTTACTCTCAAAGCCCTAGCAATCAACATTCCTAACTACAAGTCTTACTCTTAAAGCATTACTTCTCATAATCATCACATACGTCTAGATCTCAAGACATTCTAATCACATGCTTCTTTCTTAATCAATTCTAATCATATATCATCATATAGGCTCAATCGCAGGCACTACTATTCATGATTCATCATATAAACTTCAATCTAATTCAATTCATGCCTACATGCTCTACTCTCAAGCAATTCATATCTATATGCTTCAATTTCAAGTAATATATCATGTATCTCATCAATCCTAGAAGATTACATCTAAATCCTCAATTTTCCCTTTCATGGCATAAAACCCAATTTCATCAATTCTAGGTTAGAAATAAGGGTTAGGCATGGGTAGATGTAAATTCATCCTATAAACATGTAATTCCATAAATTCAATCATAAACAATCATAATCCACTAAATTGGATCAACATTGGAAGAAACCCTAATTAGAATTGGGAAATTCTTCTTCAAATTGTGGAATTCTAGGGGACTCTATGGATGAAAGGATTTCATGGATAAATAAGTCATCATACCTTGATTATAAAGCCCACAAATCTTGAAAGAATGGAGACTTGACTTGACCTAGCGTGAATCCTCTTCTTCTTCTTCTTCAACTTTCTAGAGAGAGAATATTTGGGAGAGGAGCTTGGGATTTATTTTGGGGTTTTGAAGTAATGACTTGAATGCCTTAGATTAGGGGTCTACAATACTTATATAGGTCATTTAGACTAGGGTAAAACGACACTACTTAATTCAAATTCAATTCGGAAAGTCCCAAAGTTCCCCTCAACTAACTGTCCCTGACTTGACCCACGAGACCATGCTGACGGGTCGTGGATGGACCTATGGTCCATCCTGATCAATCATGGTCTGGTCAGATACTTTTTGGCCAATCACGAAACCCCCTAGCCACGAGCTGTGGACCCATCCACGAGGCGTGGATCCTGGTGTAGTTACTGCCCTAGGCAGATTTTCAGGGTTTTCATCCACGAGGCCCACCTACGAGGGGTGATTGGCCCCTCGTGGGTGACACCTGAAATTTCTAAAAGTTGCTAAGTTCCCTCTTTCAGATATGGGGGGTTACACTTTAGCTGGTTTTGATCCACAGGTACGACTCTAATCGATACTACTCCATGAGCATGACCTCGAACTTTGGCCCTACCTTTACCCCTAGCTAGGGTCCAGCAACTATCTTAGGGGATGCCGCTCCTCTACTTTCGCAAACAGAATCTATGGTCCTCGACATCTCCAAAAAGAATATGTGGCAACTCAGCACTAGCGAATGTAACCACGCACAATAAGAAAGAATAAAAATAGGAAGTTTCCTAATAGTCTTCATAGCCTCTCAAAGATAAGTACAGACGTCTTTATACCGACCCTCGAAACTCTACTTAGACTTGACTTGTACACACTTGAGATCTATGAACCTCGGCTCTAATACCATTTTTCATGACTCAAAAATGCACGTGATGGCAGTTGTCTATTCTCATCAACACAAGTCAGTCTCAACCCAACGAAACAAAAGAAATACAGAAAGTAAAGCAAGAATAAGATAAAAGCGAAAAACTTATTCATTCTATTATAATCTCAAAATCTGGTTGTCACGTGTAAAAGCCACTAACACATAAAGTATGAAAACGAAAGATAATTACAAGTCTCAGTGTCTTTGTTTCTCAAGGAGAACAAAACATAAAATAAGAAACAAAAAGGCTTGCGGGGATGAAAAACAACTACCTCTCAAAACTTCTTTGACAAGCCTCAAAAATAGGAGAAGAAGAAAAACAATCATACGATATCGGGCTCGAAACCTACACAAGTGAAGAAGCAAGGAGTAAGTACCAACCAACATGGTACTCAATAAGTAACCAAATAAATAAGGCAAACTAACTAGAAAACGAGTACTCTTTTCATCCCAACCAAACCTCCTCAAACTATAAGTTGTATAGAAATCAATCCAACCTAACAGTTCTACAATACACAACTCACAAGGCTTAATAATCACAGTTCAATAGTCACAGTACAACAACCAACATATATCAAGTATGTCAATCACAAGAGTCAAACAAATCAATCACAAATATCAAGTGTATCAATCACAACTAAAAAGTAGATCAATCATAAGCATTAAAATGCATCAATTCAATATAGTCAAACTCTTGCTGGAACCATTTCCCATCGAGTAATAAAACTAGATGGAACCATTTCCCTTCGGCTTTAAATCATATCATGTGAGACCCCGTGGTTCTTTCGCATAATATGTGTATCATTGCATGAGTGTATGAGGTTTATATGACTTGGTGTATCATGTCAGAATAATAAGTTTGCATAGGGGTGGTAAAAATAAAAGAATTAAGCTAACGTTATGGGTCAAGGATGCCCTTAAACAAGTTTGAGTTAAAGAATGTCTCTTCTAACACTCCGCCCGTTCGGAAGGTTTAAGTTAACCAGTACCTTTAGGGTAAGACAAAGAGTGTTTTATATGATGATATAGTCGCCTAATGATCGTAAGTTAAGTTTTGAAGTCAAGCAAATTGGGAAATAAAAGTTGACAAAAGTTAGAGTAAGTTTCTTTGATAAATTTTCTGAAATTTGAGTAAAATGTCTCGGAGATTTCCTCTCATTCTATAAAGCTTTAGAAGAACCCAAATAAACTAAATTGAAGGTCTACGAGTCTACTTTCCAACTCACTAAACCATTTGTCCATACGACTTCATAATTGAGAGATATACAGATTTTAGTGAGACTGCACGAGCATGCATGTGAAGGTGGGTCCCTCGCCCCTATGTCGGTTTAGCTCTATAATATTTGGTTTCCCTTCGTTCTAACTCATTTTTTTCTACCAAAAAATATAAGAAAACAGTCATAAATCCTCTCTAAGGGTTCCCCTATCATCCAAGCAAATATCTACAAGATTTCAATAAGGTTTCACCCTCGGAATGTTCATAGAGATTATGTTACTTCTTTCCTCCTCGTTGGTTGTGATTTGAAGGATTCTTCGTGGTGAAAGAGTCTCGTTTTTAGGTGGTGTTGCTGCTGTTTTGAGGTAATAATTCTCACCCTTCATTTTATTGAGTGATTCCAAGTTATAGCTATGTTATATAACCAAGAACACGAATAGACGGCTGGAAAAACGTATTTTGATAGTTATGTGATGTTGGGCTATTTTTGAAGTATTTTCTGATGTTGTTGCTGGAATTTTTGGAAATGATTTGGTTGTGTGTGGTTGTTGTTGATATGAGTCTAGAAGAGAAGAAGAAGTATGGATGGGTAATTAATTATAAGATAAATAAGTGTAACGTTGGTTCTATTATTGCATTGCAATTTTCAAATGACTTCTTCTTGGTTCAACGTCTTGTGTTTGAGAAGAGTCTTTGTAATTGAGGAGACATGCTAAAATACTATAAGCTCCATCAATTTAAGATAAGGTTCTGCCCTTTTATTCTCGTATTGCTTATGAAAATAAAGACATGATTCCAAACGTAATTATTGGACGAACTCAAAGGATGGTGATTGGAAGCCATAAGTTCGAGTTATTATGGTTATATTGAACAATTATAGGACTGTATTACATATATTTTTTCTGGCTTTAATGGTTTGAAGACTTATTGTATGGATTTGGTTGTGGTTATTTTGTGGTTGGAAAGGAGGGGTGGGGCGATACGCCGAGTTTTTATTATTGTGTAGGCATACTCTATTTGGTTATTGTTGACTATTGTGTAGGCCTCCACTTGTTAATAGCTACTGCAAAAATGTATGTTACGTCATTAATTTGGGGTTGTAATTTGGAGAATAAAAGGTAATGAGGCATACATTTAAAAATGGTCTGGCGAGCTAATTACTCTGCTAGTAAGCTCTAAATTGCTATTTTGACCCTGACGTGTTAATATTCTGCCTGTAATGGTTGTGTGACATGATTTTCTGTAGATTACATACTGTAAGGAAGGGGTACAATCCATATTGATACAACAAGACCCAGAATTGAGGTATGTTAAGGCTAAGCACTGTACTTCCTTTGAGCACGAATTTTGGAATCCTAAATCGTCAAATATTGTTTTACTACTCTATTGCTAGAAAGACCTTTTGTGAAAGGCATTGAGATTGCAACTGGCGTATTTTTGTTACTCCATTATGTTGATATTCCATTTGTTCGGTTAGATAGGGTATTCGGCGTCTTTATGTCATTTTGTTGATTCTCTTGACTATAGGTACATGTGTACAAATTCTTATTCTTCTTTATATGTAGTAACTTAAAAAGATTAGGGATGAACAATATGAATTTGAAATCAGTCATCCTTCCTCGCTAATTTATATTTTTGAAAAAAACTTTGAAATAATACATCGATCTTCAAAACTCTTAAATGTAAATCGTATGTTTAAACTACTAAAGGACGTGTTATTCTGAAATACATTCTTTTACAAACTACTAAGGAGCATAAATAAATACTAAATGAAGAACTTTAAGTTCAAAGGATTAAGTTACCTTTCTAATTCCAAGTTAAGTGTTCCAGTTTAATCTACAAGTATATGAGGTTCTACGAGACATTTACATGTGATACAAAAGTGATTACGAGATTATGAGAACAAGAGTCTTAATGGGCCAAGATTGGCAACATGATTCGGGTAACACAAATGCATTACGAATCCATGACATGACATGCTATCCATTCTACTCCCGAGCTATAATCGAAAGGTATGGGGCCTATTGCCTATATTTATACGTATGAGACACAGATTGCCACAAGTTGGCAAATATGATGTCGGTTCGCTACCGAAAGGCACCACCATTGCTAGCACTTGGTTGGGTATGACATGCATTTGCATCTATATATATATATGTATTCACGACATACGATTATGCGAGCATATCATGCATGTTTAATTTATATAAGGTTGGATGTCAGCCATGGAGGCTATCAGAGTTTCTGTTTCAGGTGGTATCTTTATTACCCTTTTTACAGCAACTATTTATGATTTTACTTTCTACCTTACATACCAGTACATTTTTATTCGTACTGACGTCCCATTGCCTGGGACACTGCATTTTTGTTTCGTGCGTGCAGGTCCAGGTAAGGATTCTAATTTACCCCTCTGATAGGATTCACGGTTCAGTTGCGAGTTGGTAAGCTCCACCTCTTCCTGGAGCTTTCATAGGATGTTACTTTTATTGTGCAGTTTGGGTATAATCGGAGCGTTGTCTCGACCAGAACTTATGACACTCTTAGAGGCTATTGTGGACACGATATTCTAGGTTTCTCTGCAGCTTCTAGTCTCCAACCCCATAGGCTTGGCATGTGTATATATATATATATATATATATATATATATATATATATATATATATAT